>CAJHNH020000878.1:222179-262179 GCA_905116865.2 Candidula unifasciata | reverse complement strand
TACATTGATGGTGCAATGATAAAGGGTTATCGATGACGTAGTGTACACATATGGATTCCATGGATACCACATGTAAAGAAACGAACTTTAATCATGAAGAAGATATTACAGGATGACTATTCGCAGAGGATCAGGCACTCATAGCAAAAACTACGGAATGCCTACAGAACCACCTAAATCAAATTAATAACAAAGGGTAGGAATATAATATTTAAAAAAAAATATACTACGAAGACAGAGAAAATGGTGATAGGAAGACAGAAAGACGATTAAAAAATAAAATAAAAAAACTACGCCTTAAGACAAAGAGAGGAATTCAAGTATTTAAGAGCAATGTTCACATCCTATGGAAAACTGGACAGAGAAATTAGCTCGAGATGTGCCAAAGCTAATAAAGTAATGAGGCAACTATATTCCCTGTTGACACACAAGTAGATACCCCCGGAGTACTAAAGTGAATCTTATCAAAACTATGTTTTGGCCAACACTCTGCTATCAGTGCAAAACGTGGACACTTGTATCCTCCAATAAATGTAAAATTGTGACGAAATGAAATGCCATAGAAGAGCTGCAGGAGTTTCAAGAGAAGACAGAATCGAAGTCACTAAATCAGACGAATGCTAGGAATAAAGCCAGTCTTACAGGTCCTCAAAGACAAACAAATGAAGTGGTTTAGACACATAACAAGAATGCCCTGGTACTATCTGCCACAGCGAGTCTCACTAAAACATTACAACGGGTATAGAGCGAGCGGAAGACCTCGAACAACATGGAGTGATGGCATTAGGAACAGCTTTACAGAAATGAACATCAGTCTTAATAGTGTGGGGCCCGGGGAACAGTGTAAGATGTCTGTGATTTCTTTCACGCACAAAAATTTCATCTTCAGAATGCAATCTTCTGCTTTTTCTAATGTTTATTAATTATAATAAGTTTCATGCAGATTTTCGAAAATTATAGGGGTCTCCAAATCTTAGCTAAGATTATCTACGGAATTTAATAACATAATAATACCTTAGCATAAACATTACTGATAACTTATCGCCTGTTTAGAAAATGATTAATGTATTAAATGGCAGCTATAATTCTAATTTCTTTGTCAAGTTGAGAAACAAGACAATCACTCCTTTGTCTTCTCCATTCCCAGATTTGTGATGAAGCGTGGAGGTGGGTCCGATGGAGAGTCACCTTACATAAACCACGGAGTCCTCCACAACCATTCAAACCTTCGGCACGCCTTTGCCGACAGAGGCTCTAAAGACAGCTCAAAGACAGACACAACACCAGTCAGTTCGTTGAGCTGTCCAGACAAAGACAAGCTGTATCCCGTAGAGTCCAGGGAAATAACAAACGCTGATATTGCGCGGCAAAACCTGGCTAGGGATTACCAGATCCAAAAACGTCAGGGAACGCTTCGCCCAGGTTCCCCAGCGGAGAAAGAGAAGCACAGAATTCACAGCACCGACCTCATTGCAGATGTAGACACACTACTGGAAGCCAGTTCCTTGCAAATCAACAGATCAGGCAGAGCGGGCGATTTCCGGAAGTCATTGTCGTCAACGTGTGTGTCAGCTTTCCCTAAAACCAGATCTGCCCAATGCCAGACAACCGATGATCTAGTTTTCAACCTCTTGCCACCTTTGCGAAAAAGGCGCGTATCTAGAAACAAGAATAAGTTAGAACGTTCAGGAGCAGTGGACGATTACATTCACCCACCGACAACTTGCGCTAAAGAAGTCCATGTTTTCAATTCCCCGTCCCAGTGTCATCCCAAATCCTTAACCATCCGCCGGTCAACAGTGTCCTCGCCACATTCTGATAAATTCCGCAGCTCTCCGTCCAGTTTCCCCAAATTGTCGCTTCCGGTTGTTTATCACAGTTATGATTCTCCCAGCTGTGGCTCGATGTCCGAGTTGGACAACCAGGAATCCTCCTGTCTCTTAGCCACGTGCGAGGAGAACTTGCAGCGTCGACACAGCCACAATATACCTCGCTCGGAACGCTACCACACTTATTCTGAACCTCATCGTCGAGGAAGCAATGACCCGGCAGCCCTGCTAATATCAGATTCAAGCCCTCTGCAAACATTTAAACCTGAAATCTCCACTTCGTCCGATGCTTCAGATCTCAGCTTTCTTGAAGGAATTGAAATACTAGAAAACAGCGTCAGCCCTACCTGCCAGAATCGCTACAACCCGGTCACAAGACATCAGTCTAAAGATGTAACCGAGCAAGCCCTATCACCAGCAAAACACATCAGCAACGGCAACCATTGCCGTACCAGCAGCGAGCCTTCCCAATCCTCCCTGACACATCAAGAGAGTTACTGCTCCACTGTCAGTACAACGTCCTCATCTTTTACACTTCCACCTTTTCCTAACAGCCTAGCCAGCAGTCCCAGTGATGAAACCTTTGCCGATTCGGACATTAATTTCGACGCGGATGAAATAGAAGAATATCTTGGAAGGAAAGTTCGGGATGTGTCCTCTCCAGAAGATGAATTTTTAAGTACTCCACATGGAGAGGCTTCGCCATGTAAGGGAGACCATTCTTATAACTCTAATCATACCAGCAGTAAAAACTCACTTGTAGTTCCTTGTGTGGAGGCAACTTCCGGTGATGATGATGTAGAGTTTCAGAAATATCTTCAAGGTCACGGTGTTAAGTTAGATCTGTGTACGATTCAGTCCAGTGACCTGTAAGTGCTGAATACGTAACATGTTTATGCTCTTTTATGAAAGTCTAAGGTTTGATTTTGCCCATCAAACTATGTTTCACCAAATGAGAGCTTACCTGCGCATGTGTTTATAATACGTGCGTGTGTGAGCGTGCACAAATGCGTATTAGAGATTGTTTCATTGTCCCTCTGTTAATTCCCAATATGAGTTTATCCTACACAGCATAGATCATAAGGCTAGTGTTTAGAAAACCCGTTCCAGGGGCTCTAATTGTCATTTTATAAGAGGTTGATTGCGATGTCTTGAAATTGCTCTGTTAAGCTGCTATACAGAATACACCTCATCGAGTCACTGGGTTGTTAAAGTTGCAACCTGGAGAGGAAGAACTAATCAGCCAGCTTTATCCGCAGCTTTGCTAGAACCACTAACTAGAGCTGTACCGAATAGAGAATTTTCACTATTCAGCCGAATACGAATAACGGGACCAACTTTTCAACCAAATACGAATACTGTATAGTGTATCAAAACATTTATAATGTCATTTATAATTGTCAAATGTATGCTGAACTTTAACTTCACATAATTTAGTAAATATTAGTCTTATTATTATTATTATTATTATTATTATTCTCTTCTTCAGCATTCCGAGTCCTTGAGGTGCATTGCTGCAGATATTACTCGTCTGCATTCATCTCTTTGGTTAGTCTTCTCTTCCCAGTTGGTGACAAATTGTTTGCAGGACTGTCTGGATATCTCTTCAACTTCTTCTTGGTCTGCCTCGTGGGCTACGACCATTATTCTCTCAGGTGTATACAGTTTTTACTTCTCGGTCATCTGACATTCTTTCAATATGCCCCATCTATTTCAGTCTATTAGCTTTCATGAGCCAGTGATCAATGGTGATTTAAACATACTATGAATTTCGTTGTTGCATCTCACTCCCCATTCTCGGCTGTTTGAGATTTGTTGTAAGACTGTTTTCGAAAACCTCCAATAAGGCTTCATCTCTTTTATTTGTGCAAGTTTCAGAGCTATAAAAAACGACTGGTCTTATCAACATTTTATACACTTTGATCTTGGTGTTGCGAGACAGACACTTTGACTTTAGCAGATGTAGAAGGGCATAGTATATTTTATTTCCAGATTGTATTCTAGATTGTATTTCTTCTCTCAGCAAGTACACAACCAAGTACTTGTATGTTTCCGTTCGTTTGATTTTCATATTATCAACTTGGATGTGGTCGGAGTTTATATTCTTTCCATGCCTAGTTAGTATTCGTACAGAATAGTAAACATTTAAAATCATTTTATGTTTTGCAACCTTCAGTCAGTCTGTGGTAACTAATAACTAGGAATGAAAGTATCAGAATTAATATAACAAGTAACTAAACTTGGAAATTATTCCTGACAGCTTAGTTAATGCATGTAAGCTGCATTAGCTTTTAAAAAAAATAGTTCCGTGTTATCAGCATTGAGACCGTGTATGCAGAAGCGGGTGTAAGGTAACCACTATTCGTATTCGGCCCGACCGCAAGTATTCGGCCAAATACCGAATAGTTATTAGGTCCACTTTTCGGCACCGAAGCGAATACGAAGCTAATATTCGGTACAGATCTACTACTTACCACAATTGTTATGTTCATCCGTTGTATTGTTATTCAGTTAGTCAAGGTTTTAACATCATTGCAGTTTTGTCGCTCCATAAACTGCTGAGCTCACATGCCAGTGAAAATCATACAAAATGTCATTCACTGTGCCACTTGAAAACTGGTTTTTTAAAAGTTGTCAGTCCCAGCAAAATCTGGAAGTTTGCACACGCAGAAAAAAAAAACTGCATAAGACAACTGTCATATTTGTCAACACTAGAGGTTCCACACCAGAACTGCAGTTCACTCTTAGCCACTAAAGCCGACATTCACCCGGAAATGTTCATGCAATTTTAAACGTAACTGGCCACCAAATAAATATGTTAGTGCAGTCAATAAATCGTCGCGGAAACAACATAAACAAAAAAACATACACATTCCTCACAGTGTTGCACCAAACACTCAATTCAGTAGCTTGGTAACGGAACCTATGAGATCACAGTCCAGAAATGGATTTGCATCAGCAAACTCTAACTGGAAATAGTGCCAGCGGTCAGCCAGCAATGGGCAATTTAGGAGTGCATATTTGTATATGTGTGCATCGTGTTGTGTGTGTGTGTGTACTTTTTAGGGTGTTTGTGACAGTAGGTTGTGCTGGTGTATAAATGTGTTTGCTTCTATGTGTGCACATGTCTGTCTGAGTGTGTGTGTGTGTTATTTGTAGGCTTTTCAGTGCTTGTGAACTTTACTGTGTGTATATATATATATATATATATATATATATATATATATATATATATATATATATATATATATATATATATATGCGCCTGTTGTGTATAAATAAATTGCAAGCTTGTGTGTGTGTGTGTGTGTGTGTGTGTGTGTGTGTGTGTGTGTGTAGGTAGGTAGGTATGAGTGATAACACATCTGTACAAGTGTTTATCTGACTTTACCAAACTGAAAGAGTAAGTGTGTGTACGTTTGCAATTACCTCTCTGCATGAGTAAGTGTGTGTACGTGTGCTATTACCCCTCTACATGAGTAAGTGTGTGTACGTGTGCTATTACCCCTCTACATGAGTAAGTGTGTGTACGTGTGCTATTACCTCTCTGCATGAGTAAGTGTGTGTACGTGTGCTATTACCTCTCTACATGAGTAAGTGTGTGTACGTGTGCTATTACCCCTCTGCATGAGTAAGTGTGTGTACGTGTGCTATTACCCCTCTACATGAGTAAGTGTGTGTACGTGTGCTATTACCCCTCTACATGAGTAAGTGTGTGTACGTGTGCTATTACCTCTCTGCATGAGTAAGTGTGTGTACGTGTGCTATTACCTCTCTGCATGAGTAAGTGTGTGTACGTGTGCTATTACCCCTCTGCATGAGTAAGTGTGTGTACGTGTGCTATTACCCCTCTACATGAGTAAGTGTGTGTACGTGTGCTATTACCCCTCTACATGAGTAAGTGTGTGTACGTGTGCTATTACCTCTCTGCATGAGTGAGTGCGTGTGTTTTTGTCTTCAAAACCCGTAATTATATGTTTTTGAAATGCGTGCAGTACAATAAAATGTGATATAATTTCTGTGAATGTAAGAATGCAAGCTGTACCGTAAACGAGTTACCATTATAAAAAGTCACAATGTACGGAAGATCATGCTGCTCAATTATCTTGAACTTTTGATAAATAAAATTCGATGTTCCATTGTTTCCAAATTTAAGGTCTGTGTCATTTATACTACTTTTTGATTAAATATGGCTACACTAATCTATCACAACTGAAATGGTATGCAGTTTTTCATCTGAATTTCTTCTTATTCTTTCTTTGTTTTCCGTGTACAAATATTCATGAACCTGTTACCGAAGTCACGCTCTTTTGAAACTTCCTACCCCACTCATACATTTGTTTGACTGACGGGCATGCATCACAAAACTAGACCTTCATTCGCCGATGAATTTCTATGTTTCACCACTTCATTGATTTAAAAAAAAAAAGTCCCTTTCCCGCGCCTTTGGGTGTATTGGAAATATAGGGTTGGACCTATATTTTTATAGACCAATCGGCACTTGGTGAGTTATGGGGTTAGCATCACGCCAGCCGCCTTTTCTTCCCAGACTGCATCTGGTACCCACTCAAGGATGGGTCGACCTGGAAGTCAAGATCATTTTTTTTTTTCAAAAAGTCCAGGACGCGAACCACCGACCTTCCGATCCGCAGGCGGGCGTCTAGCGGTCAACGCCATGGCTACTCCCATTGATGAACAAAATAAATAATGAAACTCTACTACTCTTTCGTGCACGTCAAATGTGGGACGCAATCTTTAAACTGTCATGATGGCATCACCGTGTTCGTCTGCATCGTTCTATCACATGCTTAACACTCTTGGCATCCTTAAGAACAATATTCAAAGGCTATTAGACAATAGCATGGTTATTATAATTGATGTCATACTTTTAAGGTTTTCATTTGAAGCCACGTCGTAGTCAATACATGACTAACAGCGTGCTTTATTTTTTCATCATTGAAATGAGATAATGAACTCCACAATAACCCTCTTTAGTACATCTTACGACATGCACGACGTGATTTTATTATTCTTATGGTTTTCAAAAACACTTTCCTCTATATTTTTTACTCTAGCTCCTAAAGTATTGTGTCATTTCGTATCGAGTCTAGCGATTGCAGTAACAGTGGGTGTAGGCGGAGTTAATGCTAGAGAAGGACGAGACATGACAGAGTCTGAAAAGTATATCATGTTTACAGGGTGTCACTAAAGTCTGGTCACAGAGGCAGAAATATGTATTTTCAAGAATTTGATTCAGTTGATAAATTATGAAATTTTCTTCTTTTTTTCTGTTGTCACACTGATACCAGGTAGGTTGTAGCCCAGTATAGTGGTGTTTTGTATTTGTCTTGCGCTTCTCGGGTGGTGGATTTATTCATGTGTAGTAGTGGTTGATTACCCCACATCTGGCTTGCTAAGCCCGTCGCGTGGTGGGATGGAAAAAAAAGGGGGGGGGGGGGGATCTGACTTGGTTGTGTCCATCTCCCTCCCTGCGGAGGTGCGGTATTATCAAATAAAATCTGTAAAATGATTTCAGTAATTTGTGATCCAAATTTTGGTGCGCTTTGCAAAGTTTACGTGGACTCGATGTAATAAACCCACGTTGCCTTTAATATTCCACATGGGTACTTTTATTTTAGTGCACCCTATCTCGGGGACTGAGATTTCATGCAGAGTTCCCGGGAAGGTTCAATATTATGGGGCGGGAAGGTTGCATAAGTTGTAATTTCACACCATATAAACCCCCACCCTTTTTTTTTTCTTCCACTGCCCCCCCCCCAAAAAAAAAATAACAACGTCCATGACAGTAGTTTTGGCCAACAGTTATAGTCGATACTGATCTCAGTGGGATATTTTTGTTCCATTTTCATAAATGGGTGGCTATGTGGATACCTCAAAAAGTTATGTGCTTCCACTAGATCTCCTAATTAAAATATTTATAAATAAAATGAGACATGAAAGGACTTAGATTAGAAGGAACTAGATGTCTGTTCTTAGCTCAACACTTATCATAAACACCAATAGACTAGATGGACCTGCGTGCTCAATTCTTAAACTCTCTGAAAGTGTGTTTGTTTGCCCATTCATTCGTTCATTATACTTACCTAGGCAATCTTCACGAAATCTCAGAGTTCCCTAGATGAGGTGAAATAAACTAAAAGAACCCTCTTATATGTCTGAACTCCAGGGACACCCTAGCTTATGGCGCATGGTGAGTTGTCAGGTATCGAATTAATTATTCATACAATTGTCCAGACTTTCAGACAGTTGCAGTTATCTTTAGACAAAGATCCGGTTTCACTTCTATGTGAACTAACCCCAGACCTTGTGACATGCTTGCACACCGAGCCGGTAACGGAACCTCTTGTCATTTCTTGGGGAAGATTTCGAAACTGCAAGGAATGTTTTTCCCAGACTTGTTGGAGTTTTGGGGTTTGCTATTGGTAATATTAAGAGGAACTCTGAAGCAAACGTTGATGATAGAAGCTAAACGTTCTGGACTGGATGTTATCCATGATATCGAAGTGATTGCATAGGAAAGCGGTTCTGAAACTGGGGTGTCGCTAGAGTATGCCATGAGTGCCGCGGCAAAAATCAAGAAAAAGCTGAAATTGTGAAATTATTCAAGAACACATGCAGATACTTAACAGTTAAAATTTAAAATGTCTTCCCTAGCCACTCTTAATACGAGTCCCCACCCCCCCCCCCCCCCAATCGCCCTTTTCTCCACTCAGACGTGTTACATATTGCATAAAATGCCAACCGCAAAGTGCTAATATTTGTCCTTGAATTTATGTCGAGGTGCGACCCATCCTCTACCCAAATTCGGGAAGGTGCAGTGGTTAAAGAGTCATGTGGAATGCAATCTCTCTGATTTAGAACATAAAGGTTAAGAAACCCTCAACCGTCGCGCTTTATCTCTTCAGGCAGGATCATTCATAATGCAGAGAATTTCTAAAAATGAAAAGGGTATAATAAAAATGCATCTAAACTGTTTCATTCATCGCATTAAAGACAACTGAATATTAAATTTGCATAATATACTCTGGAAGAGATGATAACCTACATTCTGCAGGCGTGGCACTTATTTTAAATAAAGGTATACACAAACGTCTCATCGAGTGGCATCCAACCAATGAAAGAATAATGACAGCACGATTCAATGGCACACATGCCAAACTTACAGTCATCCAATGCTACGCACCGACTAATGAAGCTGAAGATGAAGATAAAGAAACATTCTATAGGAGACTGCATGAGGTAGTAGATAAAGTACCACCCCGTGATATTCTATGCATTATGGGAGATCTCAATGCAAAAGTTGGTAACAACAACTTGAATAGAGAACTATCAATTTGGAAATCAAGGATGTGGTACAATTAATGACAACGGGGAAAGACTGAGCGACTTCTGCACGGCGAATAAACTTGTTATAGGAGGAACACTATTTCTTCACAAGAATATATTAAAGCTTACATGGATATCCCCAAACAGAAGAGATGTAAACCAGATCGACCATTTCATGGTAAACAGAAAATGGTGTGGGTCCCTACCTGATGTACGTGTCAAAAGGGGAACAGATGTGGGAAGCGATCATCACCTTGTAGTCGGATGTGTGCTCATGTATGTATGGATGTATGCTTGTTTTATGTATACATGTAGATGTAGCCTATGTATGTATGTATACATGTGGATGTATGTATGTATGCGTATATGTATATATGTATCAGGTTTGTCTGTATGCATATGAGAATGAATGTATGTAAATGTAGCTGTGTAAGTATGTGTGTGTATTTATGCATGTATGTGGATGTATATAGGTATATGTGGATGTATAGGTATGTGGTGTGTGTGTCTTTTTATAAATGTAGGTATGTGTGTGAGTATGTGGGTATGTATTATGGATGTGTATGTATAAAAGTCACTATTTATGTGTGTGTATGTGTGTATTACCGGGGCATGTGTGTGATTGTGGGTATATGTGTATGTTCATATAAAGGTATATTTAGGGTTGTGAGTATGTGTTTATATATATATATTTTTTTAATGTATGTGGAAAGTATGTGTGATGCAGGTATGCATGTGATGTATGTATATGGGTATCTGTATGGGTGATTGTATATGTGTGTATTCATGCATGTGTGTCTATTTAGGTATGTATGTATGTATGTGTGTAAAGATATAGGTGTATGTATGCATGCATGTGTGTGTATTTAGGTAAGTATGAAAGTATGTGTGTGTTTAAGTATGTGAGTGCATGCATGGATGTGTGTATGCATGAAAGTATGTATGCATGAAAGTATGTATGTTTAAGTATGTGAGTGTATGTATGTATGTATGTATGTATGGATGTGTGTATGCATGTACATTTTGTCCATGTGAATACATGTGAATGTATGTATGTGTGCATATATGTATGTAGGTGCATGTATTATGTATGTCTGTATATGTATGAGAGTGTTTCTTTGTAAATGTAGCTGTGTAAGTATATGGGTGTATGGGTATTCATGCATGTAGCTGTGTATGTATATGGATGTGTGTTTTTATAAATGTATGCAAGTATGCATGTATGTAAGTATGTGGGTATGTATTATGTATGTCTATGTATGTATAAAAGTATCTATATGTGTGTATATATGTATGGATTATCTGGGTGTGTGTGTGATTGTGGGTGTATGTGTGTATGCATGCATGTGGATATATGAATGTATATTTAAGTTTGTATGTGTGTGTATTTATGTATATATGTTGTAAGTATGTGTGACTGTATGTGAGTGTATGTGTGATTGTGGGTATGTGTGTACCTAATGTAGGCAAGTATGTATGTATGCATGAGTGTATGTATGTATGTGAGTATCTGCATGGGTGATAATATATGTGTGTATGCATGCATGTGTGAGTATGTATGTAATGTGTGTCGGCATGTATGTGGGTGTGTGTATGTGTGCATGTTTGTTGATGTGTGTATGCATTTGTAGATGTATAAGTATGTGGGTGTACATGTGTGTATTTAGGTATGTAAGCATGTATGTGTGTAATGATGTAGGTGTATGTATTGATGTGTGTATGTGTGTATGTATGCTTACATGCGAGTGTAAATGTGTAGTTGTGGGTGTCTGTACATGTGATTGTATGTGTGTGTATGCATGCATGCATGTGTAGGTGTGTATGTATGGAATGTGTGTGTGCATTTATGTCCATATATGTATGTGTGTGTCTTTTCTGTTTGTGTATATATGTAGATGCGTTTATGTATGTTTGTATGTATGTATGTATGGATGGATGGATGGATGTATGTATGTATGTATGTGCTAGGTATGTCAGTATATGAGTGTGCATATATGAGAATGGGAGAGTGTGTAAGACTGTGTACACATGTTGTATGTATTATATTCTATAATGTATATTTTTATTCTATATCCATAACATGCATTTTAGATAACAGGCAGTGGTACTCTGAAAAACGAGTGCTTAAAAGGGCCGAATGTCAGACGGGCCTGCGTGCCCAATTTGTAACCCTTTGAAAATAAAGTTTGTTCGTTCGTTCGTTCGTTCTACTACGACTTAAACTCACAAAAGTTTACACGCAAGTTAAGACACAGACAGCACGTTACAATGTTAACCTTTTAAGAGAAAAAGACATTGCCACTAAATTTATAGTAGAACTCAAGAATAGATTTCAAACCCTATCAAGTGACCCAGAAACTCCAACTACAATCAGCATTCAAGACAGATGGAACCAGATAAAGAAACATACAAATCAACTAGCAATAACATATTAGGAACCAGGAAACAACACCACAAAGAATGGATAAGTAGTCAAACCATGGACTATATTGCCAAGCGAAAAAGAATAAAGAGCCTCATAAATCACACTAAATCAGAACATCAGAAAGACAAACTAATGTTAGAATATAGCGAACTAAAAAAAATGACCAAGAAAAGTGCCAGAGCTGACAAGAGAAGATTTATGGAAAATCTTGCAGAAACAGCAGAAAATGCTGCTGAAGCACATGATCTACAAACCCTACACAAAATTACCCAGCAAATTTGCGGAAACAGAAACAATTATCACAGCATACCCATCAGAGATAACCAAGGCAGACTGCTCACCACAGAACAAAAACAAGACATGCAGTGGACTAAACACTTCTCCGACCTCTTGAACAGACCTGATCCTGAAAATCCCCCAGATATTCAACCAGCCTCTCAGGACATTGACATTATTACTGAACCACCAAGCAAACAAGAAATCCTTAAAGCTATCCACACTTTAAAGAACAACAAAGCACCAGGCAAAGACGAACTGCCAGCATAACTTCTCAATGCAGATCCCAACACAACTGCTAGCATTCTAGAACCATTGTTCAAGGATATTTGGGAAAAAGAATTGTTGCCTGATGACTGGACTGAAGGAACAATAGTCAAAATCCCCCAAAAAGGAGACTTAACAGACTGCAATAATTGGAGGGGAATTGCTCTACTCTCAGTACCAAGCAAAATATTTTGTAAAATCATCATAATGAGGCTTACAAAAGGAGTATATAAATGCCTACGAGTGGAACAAACAGGATTCAGAAAGGGCAGAGGAACAACTGAGCATATCTTCGTCATACGTAACATTTTAGAACAATGCAACGAATGGCAGAGAAGTATAAAAAATTAATTTTCTGGACTTTGAGAAAGCTTTTGACAGCGTCCATAGAGACGGTCTGTGGAAAATTTTACGACATTATGGAATTCCAGAAAAAATAGTCAACATAATTGCTCTCTTCTATAAAGACTTTTCCTGCAGTATAAAAAAATTACAATACATCTTTCCCAGTAAAGACGGGTGTAAGACAGGGATGTGTTATGTCATCTCTCCTCTTCAACCTTGTGATTGATTGGATACTAAAGAACACAGTAGACAGGACATTAAGAGGCATACGATGGACTCCATTGACCATGCTTGAGTACCTTGATTTTGCAGATGATATAGCACTCCTATCACATAAACATGAACATATACAAAAGAAAAGTAACAGACTAAACTGCACAGCAGAAATGGTGGGACTGAGAATAAATACAAAGAAAACTAAGATCATGACAAACAGTCCAAACCAACAACCAGTGACCATAAATAACCAATCACTTGAAAATGTAGAACATTTCATATATCTTGGCAGTGTGGTGTCCCTACTGGGAGGGACAGAGGAAGACATTCAGTCACGTCTGAACAAAGCTAGAGCTGCTTTTGGAAGGATGAGGCAAATCTGGAAATCCAACAATTACTGCAGAGGAACGAAACTCAGACTCTACAAGAGCATCATTTTGCCAGTTCTTCTTTATGGAGCGGAATGCTGGAGAATGACCAAAAAGGATGCATACAAGCTGTCCACCTTCCACCACACATGTCTACGTAGAATTATCAAAATTTTCTGGCCAGATAAATCTCAAACACTAAACTACTTCAAGCTACAAACCAAGAAACTTTAGACAGTATGATAACCAAGAGAAGATGGAAATGGCGTGGCCACGTTATGAGAATGACTTCTAATATACCTGTCAGGGCAGCTCTCACATAGACACCAGAGGGAAAGAGAAAACAGGGGCGCCCAAAAACAACATGTAGACGAATGATGGAAAGTGACCTGAGTGCGGCATCTTTGACATGCAAAACTGCACTGAAGATTGCACAGGACAGGAAAGCATGGAAAGTCCTCTCTGAAGCCTCATGTGCCACTAGGCATAACGAGAACTGATGATGATTAAAGACAACTGAATATTAAATTTGCACTGTTTTTCCCCCTAGGTATTCAACCTCTTTAAATGTACGTGTAACGCAAAAATGATTTTGTCCGATAAGGGTGCAACGGTTAAAAACGATTCAGAACCGCTGGTACAGTATATAACGGCCTGGAGAAATAAATCCACTGCGAGCCCTTTGTAACATGTAATGGCATAACAGGGTAAAGAATGACTGAATCATTGAAGTGCTACTGTTTCCATTGTTCTGTTGGTTGGTGGCTTAGCTGCTTACTTGGTCGGTTGGTTAATTAGTTGTTTAAATGCTTGACCGTTTAGTTAATGGGTCCATTGATCCATTTGCTCGACAAGCTACTTTATGCGTCAGGTTATCCATATCCTGTCTTTAGAATTTTAGGAGTGACCAGGGGGATCTGATCGACACCCCACGCTCGGATAAAATGTAATAAGGGCATATAATTAAAATGCTCTGGCACCATCGGAATTGGAACTCTTCGCTGGTTGATGAAGATAAGGTGATTTCGCCGAAGAGAGCGGCTGGCTGTGATCCAGTGAATACCAACCTTGCCTTGCCGTCTGGTTGCTGGGTACGTGTTGAATTTCTCATTTTGATGAAGACTTTTCATAACCTGTTCCTGAACTGATAGGTTCGCCAACATAAAATGGGTACCAGAAAATGCTGAAGGAAGTTAAGACAAAACGATGCAACTTCGGCGACACGACATTCACATGAACATTTGAATTCGCCCACCTATGCTGGGATCTGATTTTGTGGATGACTGCAGCATTAGAAAAATGAGCACGTATGGTAATACCCCATGTGCAGTGACTTCGATGACGATAACATAACTTATTAAATACCGTCAGATCTATAACAAATATC
Source organism: Candidula unifasciata (assembly GCA_905116865.2). NCBI lineage: Eukaryota > Metazoa > Mollusca > Gastropoda > Stylommatophora > Geomitridae > Candidula > Candidula unifasciata. The sequence continues at coordinate 247,719 of CAJHNH020000878.1, read as the reverse complement.
ATCATCAAAAACCCACTGCCACCCAGTGCTCTTTATTGTAATACCTCATTGACTGTTCGCCACTTAAAGGGACGCACAAAGTAACAGAACATGTTCCTAACTCGGGAATAAAAATCGAAACAACGATAACAGAATTGTTATGTGAAAAGTTACACTTCTGTTCGTCTTCTATAAATGGATAACAGAGTTACACTTCACCCGGCTTGTGACCTAAGAGTGTTGCCAGTTTGTTATCTACGCAGCCAAAACTGTATTTCTTAGCTTCCCTGGAGTTTCAGAATCTTGATTCATCAACAGCAAGTTTTTAACGGGTGAACGGTGTATTCAGTTACAGATGTACACCTTGTGTCCACTCGTTTTTCCTGTCAAAGCTCTAGTTCGACAGAGTTAAAGTGCTAGTGCAGGTGGGTGACTCAAGGATACTTGAAAAGTTTTTCGTGAAAATACAAGTTCCAGATTAGATTTTTCAACTATCCAGTATACAAATAGAAAAGTCGGATTTTTGTTTATGTTTACAGCTTTTGAATGGTAGACTGCCTAGTATTATTATTAGCATTTTTTATTGTATTATAATTATAATTCTTATTGTTTTACTTTTATCACTATCATCATCATCAACATCTTCTTCTACTTCTTCATTTTCTTTCTTTCTTTCTTTCTTTCTTTCTTTCTTTCTTTCTTTCTTTCTTTCTTTCTTTCTTTCTTTCTTTCTTTCTTTCTTTCTTTCTTTCTTTCTTTCTTTCTTTCTTTCTTTCTTTCTTTCTTTCTTTCTTTCTTTCTTTTTCTTTCTTTCTTTCTTTCTTTTTTTCTTTCTTTTCTTTCTTTCTTTCTTTCTTTCTTTCTTTCTTTCTTTCTTTCTTTCTTTCTTTCTTTCTTTCTTCTTTTTCTTTCTTTCTTTCTTTCTTTCTTTCTTTCTTTCTTTCTTTCTTTCTTCTTTCTTTCTTTCTTTTCTTTCTTTTCTTTCTTTCTTTCTTTCTTTCTTTCTTTCTTTCTTTCTTTCTTCTTTTCTTTCTTTCTTTCTTTCTTTCTTTCTTTCTTTCTTTTCTTTCTTTCTTTCTTTCTTTCTTTCTTTCTTTCTTTCTTTCTTTCTTTTTCTTTCTTTCTTCTTCTTCTTCTTCTTCTTCTTCTTCTTCTTCTTCTTCTTCTTCTTCTTCTTCTTCTTCTTCGTCTACGTATTCTTATTCTTCTTCGTCTTCCTCTTCTTGTACCTTCCTCTTGCTCTCCTTCTATTTCCCCAGCCTCCTCCAACTAACCTTGTTTTTCTTCTTCCTCTTCCTCTTTGTCCTCTTTTTATTCTTCTAATTCTCCTACTCCCCCAACCCCTTCTCTCCCTTCCCTAAAGTAGTTGTTTGTCACCCTCCCCCACCCCACCCCTATTGTTTCCACCTACGGCCCCATCGTGGACATGTCCACGCCCGCAAACGTATAAAAATTGTATTTAAAAGAGAATGATATTGACAAGAATAATCACGAGTACTGTTAACATGAACATGGAGAATAAATATATACATAAATCAAAGTGCCAAATGGCATAAATGAAACAATTACCAAGACCTTTAAATGTAGTGTAAAACTATCACTGTAATGGCTGACACTGTTTCTGCTAATTTGTGTCTGATGCTCGGCAAGGTACAAAAGAGATCACTCTCTTCATCAAACTGGCAACACGGTATTGTTTCATGAGTGTTAATGCTGAAAATATGGATTCACGAAGGTATATTGTGGAAAATGGCAAAAGCACATTTACAGCTAATTATATAATTATTATATTCCTATAAGTAAAAAAAGTAAAGTTCCCTTTTCACGCCTTTCGGCGCATCGGGCATATGGGCAGAGCGTCCCATATTTTTACAGACCATCAGCACTCTGTGGGTAATGTGGTCAGCATTACGCCGGCTGTCTTTACTTTCCCAGGACAGCCCATCCTGGTACCCATTTTAGGCTGGGTCGACCTGCGACGTCCCATACCACGACAAAAATCCACGCAGCCTGCAGTGGGTTTCGATCGCGGTATGCTGGCTTACGAGTCGGACTCGCAACGCCATAGCCACGGACGCCGCATTTAGGCACTATACTATACCAATATAATAAAAATAATAATTCGTTTTCAGAAAGTTGCAGAACCAACCTCAGCATTTTTTTTTTTTTTTGGCTGTTGTGGCTTTTCTATGCAAGATTGCGTCCATAAGTTTGCTATTGCTCCTGGACGGTCGGCTTCTCGATACCACTGTCAAAACCAATGCAAAGTGCAAGGCCCGCAGCTGGGATCGAACCCGGCACGCCGGCATTACAAAGCGCGTTCCCAACGACTAAGCCACAGGCGCCGACAAATCAATATATATTAATATATATTTGTGTGTGTGTGTGTGTGTGTGTGTGTGTGTGTGTGTGTGTGTGTGTGTGTGTGTGTGTGTAGTGAAATTGTCCTTAGCCCTTGAATTACGCTTTAGCTCAGTTGCTTTTTCTCGAACACACTGTCCCAGTTAGTTAGTTAGTTAGTCTTTCCTCTTGTGTCGAGGGCGGCACATAGGGCAGAGGTCATGACTCTCCATGCATGGCGGTGCGTTGCAATCTGTTGTAGGTCTTGGATGTTGGAGTGGCCCATGAGTGAGCCTTCCCTGATGATAGTTCTACGTAGGGTTTAACATGGTCCTCCACGAGATCTTTTTCCCTGTACTGTCCCAGTACATAAGTGTCGATAAGGACAGCATTTCTGGCTCATTTCGGTCATCAAATCGGCGGGAAAAAAATTGAACTCCTCTACCAGAAAAACTAAAAAGGACTGAATTTATCTAATCAAAAGGTTTGCCCACTTGGAGAGAATGCCTTTTGATGCTATACCATGTAAGGCATATACCAAAAGAGGTGAAGGACCTAGAACAAGAGGTAGACCAAGAACACGTTGTAAAGATAACATTAGATGCTCCATAGCTCCAGGATGTGTCTATGGTCGAAGCAGCCAGAAGAGCAGGAAGCAAAACCTTATATATCACTCGACACCCGAAGCGGTATAAAGAAGAAGAAGAAGAAGAAGAAGAAGAAGAAGAAGAAGAAGAAGAAGAAGAAGAAGAAGAAGAAGAAGAAGAAGAAGAAGAAGAAGAAGATGATGAAGAAAGAAGAAGCATTAATTTAGACTGCAATTCATTATTTTCGACTTCTTGTGTCCAACAGTTCATTAAAACAAGGAAGAGATTAGAAGTTCTTGGATTCAGTTATCGTTTCTACAACTAATTTGATCCCCTTGAAAGTTTTCGTGGCATCATAGGATGTAATATTTATTGGCATATTTTTCCTTGAAGTTTAACATTCTAGTTACTCAGAACACAACAGTCCCAAGGGATATCCGTAAAAATGCCTCTCATGAACCGAAGCTACAACCTTCAGAGCGCCTGGCAAACGGCTTGAACACTTCGCCACACACACCTCTATCTAAGAAATACACAATGAACAATATGTATTTATATGCCTGATGTCATAAACAAAGTAAACACAGCGATGGACAGGCTAATTTCAAGATCAAACAAACCAGAATGTCAAACTTATTACCTGTGTCAACGTCAGATAAGAGGAAGACAGGATAAAATAAACGATGATGGCGATACAATTTGTGATTTTAATTACAGCTGATGAAAGAACTGCGCAGTGACGTCTGAACTCTCAAGGTCATTGTTTTTGTATTTCAGTGTCTTAAAAGTTAGAAGTCAATAATAAGTTCAGGATTATTATCATCATCATCATGTGACAGGGTGTTCACAGATCATTCAACCCATCAAGAATTACAGGAAAGACTCTCAAACTTTTGCCAAGTCCCCTATCTCGTGTATGCTGATGACCAGTAAATGTCCAGTGTCCCATGCCTATCTTCCTACTGGCCTATCCCTACCCTTTCTTACATAAACCATATTCTTTTCAATACCATTATTTCTAAATCATTTAGGAGTTTCCAAAGATTAGTTATGACAGCTACCTAACTATAGTGCTGTTAATGACAGTTCTCTGTTGTTAGTTCACATAACGCAGAATGAATGCGTGTGTCCTCTGTTTTCTATATGATAGTCTGAGAAATTTACTGCTACATTTTTTATAAATTATTCTAAGGCAAAGTTTGCACCGAAACTTTTGAGCCAAGAGGACGGAAACTAATAAACAAAAAAGGTTTAGTTTAGCATGTTTTTCTTTTTCTTTTCTTCTTTTTTTTTTCTTCTTCTTCTTTTTTTTTCTTCTACTACTTCTTCTTCTTCTACTTCTTCTTCTTCTCTTCTTCTTCTTTCTTCTTCTTCTTCTTCTTCTTCTTCTTCTTCTTCTTCTTCTTCTTCTTCTTCTTCTTTCTTCTTTTCTTCTTCTTCTTCTTCTTCTTCTTCTTCTTCTTCTTCTTCTTTTTCTTCTTCTTCTTCTTCTTCTTCTTCTTCTTCTTCTTCTTCTTCTTCTTCTTCTTCTTCTTCTTCTTCTTCTTCTTCTTCTTCTTCTTCTTCTACTTTGCTTTCTTCCTGTCAGTGAGTTTCAAATGAGAAGACAACATGCCTCTATGAAGGTTGTGGTGCGACACGTGTCCTCAACTTATCAAAACAGATTTACTTCCACCGGAATGCTAACTGGACATCTATACTGCATGTAGAGAGCCTGTTTAAAGCACACGTTCGATATTTTGCTGTGACTGTCCACACGGGCAGAGCTCTGAGTTCATAATCTTGAATTTATTGTACATACAGCGTCGGAGTCTGTTGTATCTAGTCTGCAGTCTAATTATTATTGACTGTTGCTTTTGTGTGAGGAGGTTCATTGAGTCTTTCATGTTGTATTATGAATGAGAGTGTTCCAATGCTGGCTGACAAGACTTCGTGCATCTGGTGTGCTTCTCATGCATGGTGTGCCGATCTGTACTCCCAAATCTCTTATTCTTAGCATACGTATTCTTAGCAGTGATGTGGACACGTTGCTTCCAAAAGCCTCAAAATGTCGTATCTCTCTAAGGGCTTTGACTATGGATGTGTGATCCATAGGCCGGCCATCTGCAACTAATGCAGAGCCTGTTAGCCTTTCAGCTCTTTCATTGACAACAACACCTTTATACCATGAAATATGAAGGTGAGTGCAAACATTGGAGAGTTTTTCTCTCGGTAAGAACTGCTTAACTTTTTTTCTAAGCGAACGAAAGAAGAAGACTTGTTCTTCTATCCTTTCATGATATTCTTTGTATTCACTCTGCCTCAAGTTAATATTTTTTTTTCTTTAGCTTGTCTGATTATAATACGTGTTTCACATGCATAAAACAGCACAGGTTTTACATAAAAACGCATAAATGGGACAATGCGGATAAGCAAACATCTAATATAAACAAAAAAAAATTAGCAAAACCCTAAATCTGTTTGAATTAGGCAACAAAACAGTTTGCCATTGCTTATCGGCTTTCTTGATAATAAGATAGGCGCATTGCCCGCTTTGAAAGTACGAAGCTACTAAAACTAAACAAAACAGTTATTATAAGATATTTAAGACTAACTTATGTGTTTAAGATTTCGAAAGCGATATGTAGCTCTGTATCATAAAGCATCAGACGTCGTTGAAGCAACAAAATGATCTCGGAAAAGACCCTTTAGTTGTTACATTTAACTACCAATAGACTGTGTGTACCAAAAGTAATTAGTCACTCAGCGAAACCCTTTGTTATCAAACAAGAAAGGGGTCCAAAAGTCCCATAATTCCAGCCCCAAACCACATCACACCTGGTGCTTATCTCCCCTTTTTCTGTTACATAATTATCCACCTTTAGGAACATCCCACTACTGTTATCACGCCCTTTGATTGGCAAGTACCTTGTGTTTTAAGAGCACTCCCGGACGATGTTCCCAAACATCAGCATCGAGTTACCTGTCCTATTTAATCCTGGACACGAAGTATGCAGAAGATCCTTGCAGTACCTATAGTCGCTGCCACTTCAGTGAGTTAAGTACAGTGTTGCAGATTATAAAACTATTTGGATTGTACAAACGGGGTTAGATAAGTGCCCACGTGGACAGGTAAGTACAGGTGGGCTGGTTTCATACTTGGTCTGTGAGAATTATGGCCCATTCTGTTCGCTCTGACTAGTTTATTCCACTTCTGCCTTTCATCCTCATATTGGGTATTGGCCATCAACCAACTCACGCCAAGTCGTCAAATTCTTTGCAGTTCCAGGCAGCTCATCTCATGACCTCCTTATCTTTTTAAATGTACTCTCTAGCTTCCTTCTCATTGTGTTTTTGGTCTGCCTTTATTGCTATTAGCCCTGTGGGTTCCTATACAAAGACATTCTAGTTCCTAATGTTCGAAGCACTTTTGTCCATGTTAAACGTTATGGTGGCCTGGAGACAATGGTGATGGAGGATGCAGTTTCTGTAAAACGAGGCAAAGACAGACTTCGGCTGACATTGATCAAGACTTGGTTATAAAAGCACATAAGGCTGGAGAATCGGCTAGAAAAAGAAAAACTTTCAGGAGTACCGTGACAAGTGCGTCGTTATGTAAGGCACTGGGCCTTGACGAGAATGATTCGGCTGTTATTTAGTCTGAATTATTCCACTCTTGCGTTTCGTTTTTCAATACTCGTTTTCCAGAAATTGTGTTTAGCTCGTAAATATTTTGGTTTTTGTTTGGAGAAAACATGATGGGAAAAAGAGGGAGAGGGAGAGAGGTTTGGGGAGGGGGGGGGTGGTTAGGAGTAGTACAAGTAGCAGTAGTACTAGTAGTTGCTGTGGTGGTGGTGGTGGTGGTGGTGGTAGTAGTAGTAGTAGTAGTAGTAGTAGTAGTAGTAGTAGTAGTAGTAGTAGTAGTAGTAGTAGTAGTAGTAGTAGTAGTAGTAGTAGTAGTAGTAGTAGTAGTAGTAGTAGTAGTAGTACAAGTAGTAGTAGTAGTAGTAGTAGTAGTAGTAGTAGTAGTAGTAGTAGTAGTAGTAGTAGTAGTAGTAGTAGTAGTAGTAGTAGTAGTAGTAGTAGTAGTAGTACAAGTAGTAGTAGTAGTAGTTGCAGTAGCTGAGCAGCCACAGCAATAGCTATAGCAGTCAGTAATAGTGGTGGTTCTGATAGTAAAAAAAATAATAAGTAGTGATGACGACTGCAGCAGTAGATGTAGAACTGGTAGTAGCAGCAGTAGCAAAGTCGTAGCAGCAGCAGCAGCAGCAGCAGTAGTAGTAGTAGTAGTAGTAGTAGTAGTAGTAGTAGTAGTAGTAGTAGTAGTAGTAGTAGTAGTAGTAGTAGTAGTAGTAGTAGTAGTAGTAGTAGTAGTAGTAGTAGTAGTTGTTGTTGTTGTTGTTGTTGTTGCAGCAGAATCAGCAGAGTTAACCAGGCAGAACGGACAGTTATTAACTGACAAAATGTAAAAAAAACTGTCGACGATGGGACAGACAACCTATTTCACGCGCCTTCTGTCGGCTGTGTCAGGCATGAGGGACGCTTCCCAACTCGAATACCATATGCCTGCATAGAGACAGGGCCGTTCCGGTTCATCACCCCTGTTCTCTAGACACCCATGCTTGGTCGCGGCCACATACATTCTGATGGGCTCAATGAAGTCTTGCTGTACCGGTGTTCGTTTCCTTTGGAGACATACTACAACCTGGCTCACACCAGCAGATACACGAAATTACTATTTTTACAAATTAGTGAACTGCAGAGGATAAAGGGCTGCTCCGTTGCCAGCCTAGTGGTCATGATACGGCGATTAATTCAGACTACAGGATTTAATTAGTTTTTAAGTGTGGGTGTTGAGTCACTTTTATAAACCTTGAACAGGTACGTCTATGTTAAAATGTTTGCTCTTTGAATGTGCATTCACTGCCTCACATGTCACAATCATTGTAAGTTATCCAATTATGAATTTAACAAAACACAAAGAGCTCCTGCATTCGCACTTAAAAGGACGTTGGCACATTTTATTGTGGTTTTCAGTAAGTTCTATTATTATTTTTTCCCCAAAATTGGATCTCAAAAATTCCACACGGGAAAACAAAAACGATTACTAGTAAGCTTGTTGTAGGGAATAGAAAAGAGGCGCACACTTACGACCGGACTTTTCGACTAAAATCTGGTTCAAACAATAAGAAAACAAAAAACAAAAACCAAATGGAATGACCTGGAAGGCTAAATAGAACGAAAGTGGGAAAATAGGACAAATTAGAACAGAAAGGGATATTAGGGAATAAAACGTGAACAGATGAACGCGAAAGGGGGTGAACATGAAGAATTTAAAAAAAGCATAATGACCTTTTCCTACACTGTCCTTACAAGTAATGCTTTTGACAGTGAAGACAACAGCTCAAATGGTTCAAACATTTGTTAAGACTATCACAAGAGGGTAATCACATAAAGCTTAGACACAACTAAAGCATAGCCAGAGGTCGCCCACGCAAGCAATGGGTACATGGAGTATCCAAGGAGGTGCATATACCAATGCTTGCTTCCGATGCCTCTTTGAAAGTCTGACGATACAAGAAAGAACATGATCTAGACAAGACAAGAAGAAAGAAAATAAATAAATTGAAAGAAACATATTAAACACTGAACCTCGCTCGTAGGACAAGTCGAACGCCCACAATCTGAATGAAGCAAGTGGAGTGGATATAGTCAAAAAATGGTATTAGAGACAGAAGGCGGGCAAAGAGTCTAAAGACGAGTAAAGAGTTTTTTTAATGCAACTTCTCCATTGTTATAAATTCACAACAGAAGAAAGCATAATTCCTGAGAAATTTACTGACCATATCTGGGCATCTTTAAAGAACCAAATGTTTCACTTTCGAGGGGGTCTATTCTCTCCCAGAGGATACTCGGTCTTCATTCTGTCTGTGCTCCTTGTGCTGGTTCAGGACCTTATTTTATGGGGTGGGTGTGTGGGGGCGGGGATGGTAGACACACCGCTCTGTTGGGCATGTTGTAAAAAGCGAATAATGAAGGTTATTTGCGTATCCTTTACAAGGACGTTGAAGAACCAACCCCATCAGCCCCTGGCTGTTGTGTGGTTTCACTAGGCAAATTTACGTCCAGTAGTTTGCTATTGCTACTGGACGGTCGGCTCCCTGATACCACTGTCGAAACCAACGCAAGGCGTATGGCCCCCAGCTGGGATCGAACCCGGTACCCTGGCATTACGAACCGTTTGCATCGACTTAGCCACAGAGCTAACGAATAATGAAGGATTTACGGAAATCAGATGTGTTGGGTCGAAAGGCGCTGATATCACGGCTAGCTGGTGGGAGGGGGGGGGGGGGGACGAACAAACTTTATTTTCAAAGAGTTAAGAATTGGGCATGCAGGCACGTTTGACAGTCTGCCCTTCTATATTCATCACAATCGCTGGAATATGCTCCAATTAGTCTTACTTGTATTAACAGCAGTGGTTCTAGGGGAAAATATACCACATGTTTGACAACACACAGACGCTCGCCTGCGGATTCAACGGTCGTGGTTCAAATCCCTATAGAGCCAGATTTTTTAACAAACGACATTGGCTCCCATGTCAACACAGCCTTGAATGGGTACCAAGTGAAGTCATGGGAAGTAAAGGCGACTGGCGTGATGTTGACATATCCCAAGTTACTGTGATTAGGGTGAATGACACAGTTTGTTATTTGATTGAAAATATCATCTCTATCTATTTATCTATCTATCTATCTATCTATCTATCTATCTATCTATCTATCTATCTATCTATCTATCTATCTATCTATCTATCTATCTATCTATCTATCTATCTATCTATCTATCTATCTATCTATCTATCTATCTATCTATCTATCTATCTATCTATCTATCTATCTATCTATCTATCTATCTATCTATCTATCTATCTATCTATCTATCTATCTATCTATCTATCTATCTATCTATCTATCTATCTATCTATCTATCTATCTATCTATCTATCTATCTATCTATCTATCTATCTATCTATCTATCTATCTATCTATCTATCTATCTATCTATCTATCTATCTATCTATCTAGCTATCTATCTATCTATCTATCTATCTATCTAGCTATCTATCTATCTATCTATCTATCTATCTATCTATCTATCTATCTATCTATCTATCTATCTATCTATCTATCTATCTATCTATCTATCTATCTATCTATCTATCTATCTATCTATCTATCTATCTATCTATCTATCTATCTATCTATCTATCTATCTATCTATCTATCTATCTATCTATCTATCTATCTATCTATCTATCTATCTATCTATCTATCTATCTATCTGTCTGTCTGTCTGTCTGTCTGTCTGTCTGTCTGTCTGTCTGTCTGTCTGTCTGTCTGTCTGTCTGTCTGTCTGTCTGTCTGTCTGTCTGTCTGTCTGTCTGTCTGTCTGTCTGTCTGTCTGTCAATCTATCAATATGTATGTCTGTCTGTGGGTCAGTCTGTGCATCCATATATCTATGTCTGTTAATGTCTGTATCTGTCTGTCTGTCTATCAATCTGTTTGTCTGTCTGTCTGTCTGTCTGTCTGTCTGTCTGTCAATCTATCAATCTGTATGTCTGTCTGTGGGTCAGTCTGTGCATCCATATATTTATGTCTGTTAATGTCTGTATCTGTCTGTCTGTCTATCTATCTGTTTGTCTGTCTTTCTGTCTGTCTGTCTTTCTGTCTGTCTGTCAATCTATCAATCTGTATGTCTGTCAATCTATCAATCTGTATGTCTGTCTGTGGGTCAGTCTGTGCATCCATATATCTATGTCTGTTAATGTCTATCTGTCTGTCTGTCTGTCTATCTATCTGTTTGTCTGTCTTTCTGTCTGTCTGTCTTTCTGTCTGTCTGTCAATCTATCAATCTGTATGTCTTTCAGTGGGTCAGTCTGTGCATCCATATATCTATGTCTGTTAATGTCTATATCTGTCTGTCTGTCTATCTAACCGTTTGTCTGTCTTTCTGTCTGACTGTCTTTTTGTCTGTCTGTCAATCTATCAATCCGTATGTCTGTCTGTGGGTCAGTCTGTGCATCCATATATCTATGTCTGTTAATGTCTATGTCTGTCTGTCTGTCTATCTATCTGTTTGTCTGTCTTTCTGTCTGTCTGTCTATCTATCCGTTTGTCTGTCTTTCTGTCTGTCTGTCTTTCTGTCTGTCTGTCAATCTATCAATCTGTATGTCTTTCAGTCGGTCGGTCTGTGCATCCATATATCTATGTCTGTTAATGTCTATGTCTGTCTGTCTGTCTGTCTATCGTTAACAGCCAGAGCGCATACACACAAGATCTAATCACCCATGTTACATCACCTAGCCTGGTCTTCTATCTGTCACATTTCCCATCATTCTCAAGTTACACCTACGCGCCAGGTAGAACCACACCTCCTTCACCAAACCTGCCACGACCCACCTGACCCAACCACTCTTTGCAGAAAATCCGCTACAAAACACATTTCAACAGCAACGTCTTTTCTCTAGAGCGGCAACAGCTGCAAGGGTAATGGGTGTCCAATTCCAGTGTTCGGGGCTATTTGAACTTTTCAATTTGGTACAATTTACGTGAGAGCTGCGGTGGGGTAGCGGCTAGATATTCGCCTGTCGACTGTAGGATTTTGGGTTCCAATCTACCCTGTGTGAGTTCCGGGGCCCTTTTTGGGTGGGGGAGGGGGTGTAGACCCACGGCCCCCTAAGAAACATGTCATTAGAGTCGACTTATTAGAGATGCTTCCTCAAAGTAGGAGTGCATCTGTCGAAAGCGAAGGAACTAACAGTATGCGTACAAATAAGACAGACTGTGCAATCCAGATGTGCTCGCAAAACTCAGATTCTGGAACAAGACTAAAGTCAAGAAATTTATAAACAACCAGAACTTTCCGCAATAGTTTACATCCGATAAACGTGCAGAATAAGAAAAGTTCCAATTTGCATCATTTCTAATATCAATGACTGTCAGGTCGACCCATCTTTAAAACAATACCAGGTAATATCCTCGGAGAAAGTCGCCGTCTTGTGGCGTTTAGACGCTCGCCTGTGGATCTGATGGTCGCGGGTTCGGGTCCTGACGGAGCCAGACGATATTTTTCTTTTTCAAAATACCTAGGCTTTCAGATCGACCCAGCCTTCAATGGGTACCAGGTGCAGTCCTGGGAAGTAAAGACGGCCGGTGTGATGTTTACCACATCACCCATACAGTGCTGATTGGTCCATACATACATCATATATATATATATATATATATATATATATATATATATATATATGGTGTTCCGTACGTTCTTTACAACCGAGGTCCGAAAATCCTACGAATGCTTCACGTCTTGTTGAGACAAGCGTGGAGCCGAAAACACACATGTACAGAGTGGCAAAAAGCGACTAGGGTCTACATTCCCGAAGAGCAGGACTAGAAGAGTCTTTCCCAATTCAGACCCATCTCGCTGTTGAATGTTGAGGGGAAAATATTCTTCTCGGTCATGGCTCGCCGGCTCACACAATATCTGATGACTAACAAGTACATCGATACGAGTGTTCAGAAGGGTGGTATTCCGGGCGTTCCTGGGTGCCTTGAACACGCGACCATGATCTGGGAGTCTATTCAGAGAGCCATGCATGAGAGAACTCAATTGCACGTTATATGGTTGGACCTAGCCAACGCCTACGGGGCAGTTCCCCATAGGCTACTGTGGCGAGCCCTTCGCATGTTTCACGTACCGGCACAGATCAATGATATGATCGAGCAATATTTCTCAAAGTTCGCTTTGCGCTTCTCTACCTCGACGTTTACCACGAGATGGACTGAGCTACAAGTTGGGATAGCTATGGGGTGTACGATCTCACCAATACTGTTCGTCATGGCTATGCAGATCATGTTGAACGGGGCGGCCGGCTACGGACAGGGCCTTCAAATAAGGGAACACTGGATGCCTCCACTACGTGCCTTTAAGGATGACACGACTATTATCACGGGCAGCGAGGAGTCTGCCCACACGATCCTGAAAAGTTTGAACGCGGTGGTCCAATGGAGCGGTATGCAGTTCAAACCGCAGAAGTCGAGGAGTCTGTCAATCCTTGAGGGTCGGGTGGCGGCAACCAGTTTTACAGTGGCAAGGAATAAGATCCCCACGGTTCTGGAGGAACCGGTGAAGAGCCTCGGTCGCGTTTACGATTCGAAGTTATCTAATAGAGCGGAGGTCCGGCGAATACACGAGTCACTGGCTACAGGCCTGCTCGCGATCGAGCGGTGCAGGCTAATCGGGAAGTTCAAGGTATGGTGTCTCCAATTCATGTTGATTCCAAAGCTCCTCTGGCCTCTGTTAGTCTACGAAGTGACGATGACAGCAGTGGAGACGATGGAGAGGAAAACCAACACAGCCTTAAGAAAGTGGATTGGTGCACCGCCTTGTCTAACCGACGTGGCTCTGTATTGTAAGCAGGCTAAGCTGGTACTACCGTTCAAATCGATAAACGAAGAGTTTAAAGTCGGCAAAGTAAGACTCGCCAAGCGCTTATGTGAGTCTTTAGACCCAAATGTCATCGCTGTTCAGCCCGCTCTAAAGACTGGTCAGAAGTGGAGAGTCCTCGAAGCGATAGAATCTGCTCAGAATGCACTAAAATTGACGGAGATTATGGGATCCACTCAAACCGACCGTCGAGGCCTAGGGCACGGGAAGGTCAATTGGTGGTCAAAAGCCACAGCCAAAGAACGCCGAGACATGGTAATAAAACAAGTTAGGGACAACGAAAACGAGGTTCTGGTCCAGAAAGCAGCAAAGCATTCGCAGCAGGGCCATTGGGTCAGCCTGGAGAGCGCATTGCCAAGAGTACTCACATGGAGTGAGCTCTGGCGAATGACCCCGCTGCGACTGAGCTTTATCTTTCGTTCGGCGTACGATGTATTACCGTCCGGTGTTAACATGGTTAAGTGGTCTGCGACTAACGATCCGACTTGCCCGTTGTGCAAAGCGAAGCAGACTCTAGAACATGTTCTGTCCGCATGCAGGAAAGCCCTAGGTCAAGGCCGATATACCTAGAGACACAACAAGGTGCTAAAAGAGTTAGCAGCCGTTGTTGACCAGGCTAGGATGCGGGCCAACGCTAGGGCCAGTCCTACCATCGTCCCCATACGTTTCCTCAAGGCTGGGCAGATTCATAAAGGTTAGATCAACCGAGGCGCATTCGCTCCATCTATGCTAGACTCTGCGAGGGACTGGTTACTGGCGGTTGATCTGCCGGGCCATGAAAGGTACCCTGAGTTAATCCGGAAGACCGGCCTCCGACCTGACATAGTTCTCCACTCTGCGGAGAAAGGGCAGCACATCCTGATTGAGCTGACCGTCCCGTACGAGTCGCGTATGGACGAAAATCACATGTATAAGCTCGAGAAATACTGTGATTTAGCAACCGGTCTGAGAAGAGACGAGGCGTACACAGTACGTGTCTTTGCCGTCGAAGTGGGAGCGAGAGGTCTCGTCTCCACTTCACTCTACAATGTGGTTAAAGAACTAGGATTGCGCGGTAATGAACGGAAACGGACACTTAAACGGCTGGGCGAGGGTGCTGAGAGGGCCTCGAGCTGGCTTTGGACGCAACGAAACAACGTAGGGGACGGGCCTTGTTGAGCTGGTCCGGGTGTCTAGTGGAAAAGGGTTTCTCATCCCTTGAAAGTCCATCGTGTCCGAATTGTCTGCCAGCGTTCCTCTGCCACCTGCTAACAAAAGTCTAACATGTGTCCGGTATACCAATCGTAAGCTTGTTGCTCGGTCGTCCAGGTATGCAGACTGCTCTAATTATGCTACCGCGACGATTTCTTATCTCACAGTACCTTCTGCAAATCAACAAGTCGTCTTGTCCCTATCCGGAAAGAAAGCACCATCCGGTAATTTCGCGCAGCAGGGAAACCAACCCTGAGCTTCATGAACTCAGGTGGGCCCACTCTCTGAAAACGTCTAGGAGCTCGTGGGCCGAAACGTTTGTCGACGAGAGATTACTTCTACTGACGATTGGTAGATCCCTGCTGTACATGCTCCCCTGTGGAGTTTATTCCTAGGTCTAGCCATATATGTCCAATATGCCGAAAGGCATGCAAAAGGGTCCTTTACTTTACTTAATATCCTAGCAAGCAAAGGTGACTGGCCTGAGGCTGACCACATCATCCATCGACCGCCGATTGATCTCAGCAGTTATAGATCTTTCATCATTTGCAAAAACCACCCGTAGTGTGAGAGGGGTTCTTCACTAATTTACAATTTACCTAAAGATATTTAATGGTGCCGTTTTTTTTTTAGTGGCATCTCCATTAGTCCCTAACTAGAAGCTGTTGTGACGACTGGAAAGATCTAAGGAAAAAAGAAACAGAGAACAACAATGCGAAAAAAAATTTTGACAGCGCTTTGCCATGGAATGGACGGGTGTCAGCAAACGAACTAATACGTGTTGTTGAGTAGCAGATTGTGGAGAGGCATGATCGCCCACGCCAGTCGGTAAGGCACTTGATGGTGATCTCCACATTAAAGATTGCCTGCCCTACATCCACTGTTGTCTTCGGGAATATTACTTAGTCATGCTCCAGTCTCTTCCCCCGTGCGATTCTGGTGCCAGTGTCTGTGGGCCACAAAACAACCTTTACCATCCCCCCCCCCCACACACACACATACACGCACAGAAAACGCCCATGGAAACGAATCCTGGTACGTAAGCCACACAGCAGCGCCATCAGATATTTACTTGTCGGTAATTCGTATTTTCTTTGTGAAGTTGGCTTGTCTCTAAATCTGAAGTTCGTGGAGGTTCATATGGGGTCTTGTTAAATATCACACTGTTACAGAATAACCGTGGTCGGTCCTGCCTGTGTTCTATTACTTTGGTCAAATATGACTGAGCTACCTTTAAACACTGGTCTGTACTATATGTTCTCTGTTAACTTGATCAGAAATGACTGAGCTACCCTATAACAGTAGTCTGTTTTTCCAGTTCTCTGTTAACTTGATCCGATATGACTGAGCTACTTTAAAACACTAGTCTGTACTATCTGTTCTCTGTTAACTTGATCTGATATGACTGAGCTACCTTATAACAGTAGTCTGTACTCTCTGTTCTCTCTTAACCTGATCAGGTATGATTGAGCTACTGAAAAACAGTGATCAGAACTGCTTTTTCTCTTTTAAAAAATCAGAAATGACTGAGCTACCGTATACAAATAGTCGGTACTAACTGCTATCGGTTTACCCAGATATGGCTGAGCCAAACTTATAACTGTGGTCGGTACTGACTGTTTCCGAATGCTGGAAGGCGTATTCCAAACATGACATTCTAAATTGTGCCAACGACTCCAGGCTAAGAGCCTATTGATTAGGGTTTTAGCCATATCATAAGCCAAACACACTAAGTCCCCAACGGAACAGACTAGGTAACATTTTACTAAATACTTCTCAAACTTGAAAGTATCGCTACGTACAAATTGGAGACTTGGGTTCGAAGTCAGACTTCCATGATCTCTGGCAAGTCGTATGTTTACCATACAGGGGTTGTTGTCCCTGGTTTAAATATGGAACAGTCAGCGAAATATGGCACCAGCAGAGGTCAAGGTCCATTCTTTTTTTTTTTTTTAGAATCGTTACAGCACGTTTGCTTTTAATTAATTGATTATTGTAGCTAAATAGTTGAATTTACATTCTATCTATCTATCTATCTATCTATCTATCTATCTATCTATCTATCTATCTATCTATCTATCTATCTATCTATCTATCTATCTATCTATCTATCTATCTATCTATCTATCTATCTATCTATCTATCTATCTATCTATCTATCTATCTATCTATCTATCTATCTATCTATCTATCTATCTATCTATCTAGCTATCTATCTATCTATCTATCTATCTATCTATCTATCTATCTATCTATCTAGCTATCTATCTAGCGATCTATCTATCTATCTATCTATCTATCTATCTATCTATCTATTCTAGCTATCTAGCTACTCTCTAGCTAGCTAGCTATCTATCTAGCTATCTATCTATCTATCTATATATCTATCTATCTATCTATCTATCTATCTATCTATCTATCTATCTAATCTATCTATCTATCTATCTATCTATCTATCTATCTATCTATCTATCTATCTATCTATCGTATCTATCTATCTATCTATCTATCTATCTATCTATCTATCTATCTATCTATCTATCTATCTATCTATCTATCTATCTATCTTCTATCTATCTATCTATCTATCTATCTATCTATCTGTCTACCTTAGCTGTCAGTTTACGTAATAATCTACCTTTTTTATGTGTAACGTGTAGATTCCAAATATTTATGTTGTCTTTTTTGTATGTATGTCTGTTGTTATGGCCATTTCCCGTCTCCCTCTATAACCAACCGCCAGTTAGCTGCACTCCCCATTTCAATTTCAGTTTGCTAAATTCATCATAACATTTCTGTTGAAGTGTGTAACCACAGATACAGTTGGTAGGGGTAGATTTGTTAGCTCTCTCACTAAAACAAAGATAGGCGTCAGCCGGCGAGGGTTGACAAGTCAATGATGATTGGTGGACTTGTGAGGACTACGCGAGATATCTTATTCAAAAACAAACAAACCGTCAGAGGTCACATGTCAGTTCTAGAATACAGTTCACGAGAACTTATCAAAGTATCTGGTTTAAAATATAATTAATCAGAGGGTCCTCAAAGACTTGCAGACGTCAAGAGGAACTTGGTGGCGTCTGACAAGAGACTGTGGTGTTAGATGACTTCGGGATTTTGATGAGACTAAACAAGAAGTTACACAAGGTAGATGATAGCTCTGAAGGTGTTTACACCTTCTTGTGTTAGTGAAGTTATGAAATTGCGCAGCATTAAAGGATTTAGATACAAGTAGACTCGCGGCTTCGTGGCTCAGAGGTTAGCAAATGTGATGGTTAACTTCATGATCATTGAGTACTAGGGTTCGTCCCCCGTGGTAAACTGTTTAAAAACTAAAGAATTTCGACTCAAATAACACATAAAATGTGCGGATCTGTAGCTTAGAGGTTAGTCAATCTTTAAAACCGTCCTAATGCGTTGTCGGACAACTGTACGAGAGTCGCACTGTGGAAGCGATTGGAGCCTCACAATAAAATATTGCCAGAGACAACAGTGATACACAGTAGCCAACCTTCATTGTGGAGACGACACAGACATTATTTTATCAGCCAAAAAAGACATGTGTACAGTAAAACGTGGTGAACATGAACTCTAGGGGGATCGAAGTGGAGGTCATCTTTAAAAAATGCGTTTAGTTATCTGATGGTGTGTATTTACTAGTTAACGGGAAAGCCTGTACACCTAAAAACCATTAAACAGGTGCAAAAGAACGGTCAATTGATTGGTTCAAACCTACGGTATTCATGTGTGCAATTTTGAACAATTTCACTTATTAAATTGTAAAGATTTTGGATGACGAAATTATGACAAAAATAGGTTCTATTCCCTACGGTTTTGTTCATGTTAATTCGTTTTTTTTTTTTAAGATAGCTAGTTCGTGTTAACCACATTTTATTGTGTATGTGTGTATATATATATATATACATATATATATATATATATATATATATATATATATATATATATATATATATATATATATATATATATATATATATGTATATGTAACTCTTGAAGTCCCAAATAAGTCAAAATGTGTTATGGCTATTCCCCACATGTCTCGAACATCACATGAAGAATTTCTGTAAAATCCGATTTGATCCGCGTATACTAAATAAATCTGTCAACCACAGAGGGCTTTTTCAAAAAAATTTTATTCCTACAAAACAGCAACTGATTGTTAGAGTTTTCTTAGCAATATGAAAACAATAATTATTTGTGTACAAAACGGTTTGGGACCTAAAGAGCTAAGTAAGTGCAAAAGTGGAGAGAACTTGGCTCACTCAGGCATATGATGGTAGACTCGTACTTCTATAGAGCAATTGGTAGTCGATGGGTGATGCAGTCAGCATCACGCCGGCCGTCTTTACCTCCAGCGTCTGTAGCTTAGGCGTTGCGAACACGCTTCGTAATGCTTGGGGTCGGGTTAGATCCCAGCTGCGGACGATTTGTCTTGCGTAGGTTTCGACAGTGGTACCCAGAGCAATGGCAAATTAATTAAAGTAAAATTTGTCTTCAAAAAAACCACATCAAGCAAAAAAAAAAAAAAAATGCTGCGGTTGGTTCTGCAAAGTCCTGTAAAGGATGCACAACTGACTGAGAGTTTAGCGTTTTAAAAACAAAGGCATAATATAATAAATAATAGTAAAATATACAGTTAGCAGAATTACAAGGTTATTATTTTTTTTAATCGTCGTTTTTTTTTTTTTTTTCAAATTGTTACTGTTAATAATATACTATTAAATACATTTAAACTACAAATATACTGTTATCATTACTATTATTAATTTTCTATAAGCATCATAATCATCATCATCATCATCATCATTATTTTCCTACTGTTACTGTTATTAAAAGTTTAAAAAAAGTAAAGAACCCTTTTCCACGTATTTAGACCTATTGGCATATAGGGCTAGACCTATATTTGATAGATCAATCGGCACATTGTGTGTGATATGGTCAGCATTTTACCGGCCGTCTTTACCTGGTACCCACTCAAGGCTGGGTCGACCTGGGAGCCAAGGTCATTTTACAAAAATTTTCTGCTCCTTCAGCACCCGAACCCAAGACCTTCCTATCGGAAGGCGAGCGTCTAGCCGCTACACCACGAGGACTTCCGTTACTATTATTAATATACTAAAATATACGGTTAAATTACAAATATATTATTATTATTATTATTATTATTATTATTATTATTATTATTATTTTTATTATTATTATTATTATTATTATTATTATTATTACTACTACTACGATCACGGCAGTGACCGTTTGAGAAAGCCAAATTTCTTTAGTGTGAGATGACCGAAATTTTAAAAACATAATAAGAAAGCACATTACACAATGGAAAGGAATCAAGGGTAGATAATTAACACATCAGACGTTGTTTGGGACCAACAGAATTAAGAGATGCAGGTACAGTGACGTGGCTAAACGCTTGTCTACGGTGGTGGGTGTAAACGTCAATGAGAATTTATTTTAACCCATTTACATTATCTGCCAGGTCAACTTAACCTAATAGTGGTCCCAGATAGAATGTGTCGGGAAGTAAAGGTGGTCGGTGTCTTGGTGATCATATCACTCAGCGAGTCCTCATTGCTCTATATCAGCATGGTAATTAGTCGCGAATCTTTTACAGGACGTTGGAGAACCAACCTTAGCATTTTTTTTCATTTGTGGTTTTTCTAGGTAAATGTTACGAGGAGCCTCCCTTCGAACAGTTAGATCGCGTGGCTCTCACGCATGAGACCCGGTTTCGAATCCTCGGTGAGGCTAGAATTTTTTTTTCTGTCTGGAGCAAAATAAATCCCCACCTGCACAGTCTTGGCAACATCACTAGCCATGGGGCCATAAATCCTCAGGCTCAAAGACTTCCCCTGTTTACATCGCAAAAGTGGTATAATAAAGGCATTAGTTGGCAGTAATTTGTCATATATAAATGTGACTCCAGCATAATATGCCGGATGGGCCACTAGAGTAAAAAAATGGTTCCTATTCAATCCGTAAAGCGTAGTGATACTTCTTTGTGAGTTTATGTGTGTGTGTGTGTGTATGTGTATGTGTGTGTGCGTGCGTGCGTGTCTGCTTGTGTGTGTGAGTAAGTGATTGAGTGAGTGAATGTGTGTGTGTGTGTGAGTGTGTGTAAAAAGTGAACAAAAAGTAAAGGTCCCTTTCCCACGCCTTTGGGCGTATAGGGCATATAAGGCATATAAGGCTAGACCTATATTTTTACAGACCAATCGGCACAAGATGGCTGATGTGGTCAGCATCATGCCGGGCGTGTGTGTATAAATGTATACTTTTTCTCTCACTTTCGCGTACAACAGAGCGGTTAAACAGAGTTTATTCAATAGCCAGAATGTTGAACATTGAGATCGTCTCGGGCTGGACCAGTTGCTAGACCTCTGCAAGGTCAGATTCGGTCCGCGAGCCGCTAGTTGAATAGCCCTCGTCTACACAATTATCGCAAGTAACTGGTGGGGGAGGGGATGGGGGTGGAATTTGCCTGCCTTATCTGACATTTATTGCTATACGTACATGTGAACAAACCAACGGGCACGATAACATGAGCTTTACTTCCCAGATATTTTCTTGTACCAGTTTTAGAGTTGGTGTAAAATGTAACTCCATGTGGATATCAAGCAAGTTCGACAGACAGTCAGACAGACACACAACTAATACAGAAAAGAAGGAAGTAAGAAAGACGGAAAGAAAGAAAGAAAGAAAGAAAGAAAGAAAGAAAGAAAGAAAGAAAGAAAGAAAGAAAGAAAAGAAAAGAAAGAAAGAAAAGAAAGAAAGAAAGAAAGAAAGAAAGAAAGAAAGAAAGAAAGAAGAAAGAAAGATAGAAAAGAAAGATAAGAAAGACATAGACATAAAGAAAGAAAGAAAGAAAGAAAAAGAAAGAAAGACTAAGAAAAGAAAGAAAGAAAGAAAGAAAGAATAACTAAGATAGAAAGAAATAACGAAAGAAAAAGAAAAAAAGAAAGAAAAGAAAGAAAGAAAGAAAAGAAAGAAAGAAAGAAAGAAACATCAGAAAGAAAGAAACAAACAAATAAAAGAAAAAGAAAGAATAAAGAAAGAAAGATAAGAAAGAAAAGAAAGAAAGAAAGAAAGAAAGAAAGAAAGAGAAAGAAAGAAAGAAAAGATACGAAGAAAGAAAGAAAGAAAAAAGAAAGAAAGAAAGAAAGAAAAGAAAGAAGAAAGAAAGAACGAAAGAAAGAAAGAAAGAAAGAAAGGAAAGAAAGAAAGAAATAAAGAAAGAAAGAAGAAAGAAGAAAGAAAGCCCTCCCATAAAGAAAGAAAAAAGAAGAAAGAAAAGAAAAGAAAGAAAGAAAGAAAAAGAAAGAAAGAAAGAAAGAAAAGAGAATAAAGAAAGAAAGAAAGAAAAAGAAACAGAAATGAAAGAAAAAAAAGAAACAAAGAAAAAAACGAAGAAAGAAAAAGAAAGAAAGAAAGAGAAAGAAAGAAAGAAAGAAAGAAAGAAAGAAAGAAAGAAAGAAAGAAGAAAGAAAGAAAGAAAGAAAGAAAGAAAGAAAGAAAGAAAGAAAAGAAAGAAAGAAAGAAAGAAAGAAAGAAAGAAAAAGAAAAGAAAGAAAGAAAAAGAAAGAAAGAAAGAAAGAAAGAAAGAAAGAAAGAAAGAAAGAAAGAAAGAAAGAAAGAAAGAAAGAAAGAAAGAAAGAAAGAAAAAGAAAGAAAGAAAGAAAGAAAGAAAGAAAGACGGGTAATTCTCAATCGTATCGGTTTCGGACATATTTGTAGAAATGTAGCCATCAGGTCACATTTGGTTTGACCCCAATGTAGGTGTGTCAAATAACAATACAGAAATGGTGAAGAGTTATTTTAGATAGTTTTATACGGTCAACCATATGACAATGTCTGACAACTTGCACCGTTGTTGTGGTTCAGGTGTTTTGGTAAAATGACTTTTTGTTTAATAGACGTTTGTTAGACGTTCAAAGCTGTATTCAATAATATACCTCGTACTCTTCTTCTTCTGCTGCTGCTGCAGCCACCGATGCTGCTGCTGCCTTTCCTCCTACTCTTTCTTTGTGTTTATTCTTATTCTAATGCTGTTGCTACTGCAGGGGCCCTAATATAACCCTATGTATGGGTTAAACGGGATTTTTGGGACCTGTCCCCGGGTTATCCTCTTCCGAATGGTGGCACTTTGTTTCACCGGGTGTTTATCGCTCAGTGTGATGTCCTGGTGGCGTTGAGCGTCAGTCAGTCATATAGTTTGAATGTCATCTACAGACCCTTAAAAACAAGACGACAACACAATGATTGCTATCGGCGCTTGAATATTTATTTATTTATTTATGCATGTATTTAGTTATTTGTTATTTATTTGTGAATGCTAGGATCAGTAACCTACTTTCCGCATCTTACAAAACAGTTACATGACTTGAGCAAACAATCGTGTTATCTCCCTGTTAGTTTCACCCCATCTGTTGTCATTGTTATATTATTTCTACGTATTTCATTGTAAAATGCCTAGACATGGTTGGTTAGTTGCTTTCTTGTGAATCCCTTGGAAGACTAGGTTCTTTAGCTCGATGTGTCGACGTTCAGGTGCTCTGAACCATGAAAACAACTTGAATCTATCAAGGGCGGTTGTTACAGAGACGTCACTGCAAACATGGTATCAAATCACCATCTACCCTGGAATTCTGGTGTATTGCAAACTCAAAACATCTATAGAAGTGAAACAATACCCCTTTCGTACTTTGCTCTTATTTATCTCTGAGGATTCCGTTGTAGAATGACCAAACCGCTTGCCTCTACCTGGCTTTGAATGTTATCTACAGTTCATGCATCTCCATTGATCTCCGTCCATTGTCCTCTGGATCAGTTCCACCGATGATATCCCTTCTTGCCACCGTCACAATCCATCCGCCATCTTCTCTCTCGGTCTGCTTCTCCCTCTTCCACCGTTGATCTTCCTAGTTGTCACAATATCCAGCAAAGCCTCCCCTTCTCATCACATGACCAAAGAACAGTGTTTGTATTTTCCCTATCGCTATGTATACTCATCTTTTCTCATTAGCTTCTTTCAAGCAATATTAGCTAGTTACTCTAAGGGATTCTTAATATTCGTCTGGGGAACCACATCTCCGTCGCCTCCAAGTTCTGTCTAACTTGTGCATTCACAAAACAAGATTGACTACCATACAACAGTATAGGTTCTACATAACATTTTAGTACTCTCTTTCAGATATTCAAAGAGAGGGACCTGTTGCACAAAATGTTCTTCATTCTGTGAAATGTAACTTAGCCTGGCCTATTCCGCTCTTAATTTCTGAACACATCTTCCGCCATATATTGTGATTGTACCCAGACATTTGAATTTATCGACATGGATCAAAGTTTCAACTTTTACTTTAATATCACACTGTGTTGGTATTTTTTTTAAAATTAATTATTATTATTATTTTAACCATTACCTGTGTTTTCTTTATATTCAAGGACATAACCTTTTTTTTTTTTTTTTGCTTTTTCAGCTATCAATACTGTGTCATCGGCATAACGTGTGTTGTTTATGTTATATAACCTTACACTCTAATTCCTTATGTATCTTTGATCTCTCGAAATGTCATCTTGCTATAGAGAGTGAGAAAAGGTCAGGTGACAAGACACATTCCTGTTGTAATACTTGTTTGATCTGTTCATATGTGCTCACTCTATTTCCTTTTTTAATAGCTGCCATTTGCTTCTAATAAATATTTGTAATTATTCTCAGATCTTTCCATCAATGTTTTTATCTGTCAATATGTTCCTCGTGCTGGACCTGATCACATGATTTTGTGTAATCCACAAAGCATAAATGCAAGTTCTTCTGGGTATCTATCTTTGAAAAACGCTAGTTAGATTTCAGTCGCAACTAGAACTATTAGCATATCAACTTTCCGTTGGCTATTATAGAGGAGGCGAAGCACATGTGAAAATGGCCTGAGTGTTCATGATTTGGGAGTGGGGGCGCTAATCTTCTCTTAAATTACTTAAATGTATCAGTGTGTTTTTGTGTCAATATGCACCTCTGTCCCTTAGAGGTTAGTGAGATCGCTTCACAGTGCAATTATCGATGTTTACTAGGATTTGGTCGGCTCTGTGGCTAAGTCGATGCGAACGCTTCGTAAGGCCGGGATGCCGGGTCGATCCCAGCTGCGGGCCACACGCCTTGCGTTGGTTTAGACAGTGGTAGCAAGAAAGCAGACCGTCCAGAAAGCAATGGCAAACTAAATTTGCCTAGAAAAACGACACAACAGCCAGGGACTGTTGTGGTTGGTTCTGCAACGTCCTGTAAAGGAAACGCAACAAACGTTAACTGGGATTTGAGTGCCATGGTGGACAGCTTAAAAAAAAAGGATAAAACATGTTCGTAGCTTTCAGACAGAGGTAGGAGCGTTGTACCGTGGAAGAGACTAGGGGAAAGGGATGGTCTACAGGGTAATACTCCCATGGCTAGCAGTAGATACATTAAAGAAACTCCAGTGTGAAGACTGCAAATATTTCTCATGTTTATCAGGACACTTCATTGGAGATGTCCTTGCATGTGTTGCAGATTCCATCATGGAGGACGATTCTCTCGTGTCCAGGCTGACAGATGTGGAGTTTGAGGAGTCTGCAGTCTACATCGTGCAGGATCGGCCCTGTGAAGCTTTCTGCACCAACAGAGCTCAAGCGTCGCTGCCCCGAAATCTAACCTTACGGCCTTCATTGATATACAAGGATGTGAGTATGATTTAGGATGTATAGTTGTCTCTCATCATTATGATCATTATTATCAAAAACAGCATCATCATTGACAACAGAGAGTAAAAGGGTGAAGATAAAAGACAGAGATATATGTATATATGTGCATACGTACGAATATGTAACGAATGTATGTATGTATATAGTAAAAAGGTAAGTAAAATAAAGATCCCTTATCACGCTTTTAAGCGCATCGGGC
>CAJHNH020000878.1:32500-222162 GCA_905116865.2 Candidula unifasciata | reverse complement strand
TTTTATAGATCTTAGATTAAAAAAGGGGTTGGGGTGGGGGGGGGGGATCAGACCCAGAGAGGAGCAGCTGGCAACACTTCATGAACAAGGCCCCGTCCGAGGATCTCCAGAACCTGGTGGCCTGTCAGCTTGACCACGATATCTACTTCTACACGGTCAGACCCATTGAGGCCAACAGCGAGCTGCTGTTCGGCTTCTCCGAGGAGTATTCCCAACATTGGATTCACTACACGGAGGTATACATGAGTGTATTTCTCTTGTGTCGTTCCGTGCTTGGTAACGTAGTACTCTCTCACACACACGCGCACACACACACACACACACACACACACACACACATTTAAGATCATCATCATCACCACCACCATCATGAGCAGCACTACAATCGTCACTATCACCATCATATTCATTATCTTCATCATCATCATTATCATCTCGGTTGATCGTTATACGTCCCATAGGGCTCGCAGTCTGTTTCTCCATTCCGTTCTTTCAGGTAGTCCTTTCGATTTCATTGACGGATAGTCGCAGTGTGGCATAGGAAGGGGTGAGCGGGAGTTGTGTGCTGGCCGCACCGGGTGTCATCACTAAAGGGTGGGGGTGACAAAAAAGGCAACAAGTATGTATTTTTCACAAAGAGATATCTGTGTGAGAGGGGTTTTTTTTTTTTTCTTCTTTTCTTTTGCAACACCAGCTGTAAACTCTGGAGGAAAGTTCGTGCTGTTCTGCCACTTCTCAACTCTAGTCCTCTTTCAGAACCTGGGTATTACGTGCAGTTTTACATATCTGATTCATGTGTAAGCAGAGTTATGTCTTCTTGCCTCTCACGCAGATGCACACCGACTTCGAAGGAAGTTCCCAGTAAGTCGATTCTTACGACATGTTTTTGAGTAGGTAGTTTGTCTATTTCGTCCCCGCCCCTTTTCCACACACACAATGGGGCCCCAGAACCCACACGAGGATACAGTTTATGTGAGTGGTGTTTCCTTAACGGCAAATTTTCCGCAATAATAAAACACCCCTCAAGGATTATCGTGATTACAGTGGTACTTTGGTATACTTCCCTAATTGATTCCAGATCCTTGGACATATACCCAACCGTGCATATACCCACCAGTTTATTTACCCAACCGTATATATACCCAACATTACATTTAACCAACTGTACATATACCCAACAAATGTGTCCCTAAGAAATAAAGGGAGCCTGATTAATCCGTTACAACTGGGCAAAAATAAATGAAAATTAAACGTAATTTTCTCTTAAAGTTTTTGACATCCATCCACTTGGCAAACATTTCCTTGATTAACATGAAAGGTAACGGAAACCCCGTTCAACAGTTAGGTTATATTAAAGCCGCCGGCAAGATGGACGATGGTTTTTTTTTTTTTTTTCAACATTCTTTTGCTAATTGCGTACACAAATACAAACAGAAAGGAAACAGTCCCATTAATAAGTTCGTGGTTGACGCAGAACTAAAAAAAAAAAAAACATTAGAAACAAATCCATAAACACGAAGTCCATTAACCGACATGGTCTGATCCGACCAAACTCAGACATCCTCACCGATAAGTTATCATCTGTCTGATAAGATATGAAACCGAGACTAAACAAAAACCTAGAGTCACTAGTTATTGGTGATACATCATTCTAGGATTTGACTGCTGCTGTAAATCAATTGATTGATCATTGATACATCACTCGTGGATTTCGCAGTTGTAAGTGAATTGATTCATCATTTGTGCATCATTCTTGGATTTTGCTGCTGTTGTAAATCAATGGATTAATCATTGATACACCATTATTGGACTTAGTAGTTTAAGTCAATTGATTCATTATTGGTGCATCATTTGTGGATTTGGCTGTAGTTGTGAATCAGTTGATTAATCATTGATACACTACGTCGTGTTTTGGGTTTGGCATTTGTTACAAGCAGGTTGATTGATAAAATTATGTGAATAAGTGTACAGTGTTTGTGTCAAGTTTAAACTATATTTAGTCACATACACTTTCTCCCCGAGTTACGATCTATGTGACTTATGATCGTCCGCACTGACGACCATAAAAATAAAGATAACTACATTGGTAGGGTAACAGAAAGGGTACTGGAGTTGATGCCTAGAGTATCTATAGATGCCTATCTACAATAAGTATACGCACATAGATTTAATTTTTGCGTTCTATGTACAATTTGTAGAACCTATGAGAGGGGAAAAAAAAAGTCGGAATAAAAAATACATTCGGTTTACGACCAGTTCGACTTATGACTTGTCAGTCGGAACAAAACTCGGTCGTAAGTCGAGGAGAAACTAATAGCGAAATTTAAAACGAATATGCTAAATTTATAAAACTTGTAGATTTACTGTCAATATGTTTTATTCTTATTTACCAAACAAATTGCACTTATTTATGTATGCAATATCACCCTCATCCCCATCGTCAAAATCAATATCAGTATAAACATAATTATCACATAGTACTATCGTGCTATTATACGTCGTACAGGTACAGCAGACTATTCATCTTTTATGTTCCCTTTCTGTGCAATACTTCTAATGTCATAGATGTAATTTAGTATACCACCCGGTCTCCCTCAGCTTTGTTCATCTCAGGGTATCTCTTGTCCGCCCTGGTTTCCTGTCCATTTTTTCTCTCCATTTCATGGCTGTAACACCACCAACGGATGGCACAATTAGGAACGCGTGACAAAATCAGATCCAAACCTGCATAGACACGACCTGGGCGGCCAGATAGACATAAAATAAAGCACCAAACACTACGCAATGAAATAGCAACACACTTTGTTGCCATAATTATAACCGATATTGACAAGATCGAGGCTAACTCCTTAGTCACAGGCTGAACGTGGCTAATTGAAATCAAATGAAACGAACCGAGGAACAGTGCATGTTTAAGGATTCTCTGTTGGCTTCTCCCCATGGTGTGCCCGATATAACATCAACCTGTGCTCATCATTGTTAATACTAGCGATTGTTAAGACATTTGTCTTATTTAGATGCCTTTAATTAATTGTCCATCAATTTCTTAAGACATTTGGTAGTGCAGTATGTCTCTAGTTTGATAGCAGACAGTACATTACATCACGGAAAGGTTAACCGTGGGAACCTGCAGAAGTTGGATGTGTCGGCCGAAAGGCACAAATTTCTATGCTTAAATGGGCATAACACATCTATTTTTTTGGATAAACACTGAAGACGACGGCGAGATATAAGAAGAATAAGAAGGAGAGAGAAGAAGGAAGAAGATAGGAAGTAAGATAAGCAAGAAGAGAAGAAGCAAGGCGACACGAAGAAGAAAAAGAAGAAGAAGAAGAAGAAAAGAAAGAAGAAGAAGAAGAAGAAGAAGAAGAAGAGAAGAAGAAGAAGAAGAAGAAGAAGAAGAAAGAAGAAGAAGAAGAAGAAGAAGAAGAAGAAGAAGAAGAAGAAGAAGAAGAAAGAAGAAGAAGAAGAAGAAAGAAGAAGAAGAAGATAGAAGAAGAAAGAAGAAGAAGAAGGAAGAGAAGAAGAAGAAGAAGAAAGAAGAAGAAGAAGAAAGAAGAAGAAGAAGAAGAAGAAGAAAGAAGAAAAGAAGAAGAAGAAGAAGAAGAATAAGAAGAAGAAGAAGAAGAAGAAGAAGAAAAGAAGAAGAAGAAATAAGACGACAGAAGAAGACAAGCAGAAGATAAGAAGATAGAAGAAGAAGAAGAAAGAAGAGAAAGAATGAAAAGAAGAAAGAAGAAAGAAGGAAGAAGAAGAAGAAGAAGAAGAAGAAGAAGAAGAAGAAGAAGAAGAAGAAGAAGAAGAAGAAGAAGAAGAAGAAGAAGAAAAAGAAGAAGAGCACCAACAACAAGATGATAATGAGGATGATGATGATGAGGGTGATAAGGATAAAGTCTACATTGGTGTCTGCCGCGGTTCCTTTGAAGGGTTTTTGTGTCTTTAAATACTACCTTTAGTGGCAGATCTGCTGTCCCAGTATAGAAGTGACCATAACATGTAATATGTCAAGACGATTATTGGGATAGAGCGTTTGTATCAGATTTTGTGATCTTGTTTATGAAACTAAATCGCAAAAAAAAAAAAAAAAAAAAAAAAAAAAAAAACATTTATGTTCTTTAATGGCTAAAGTTAACAAAGGAAGAATATGGATATGGCTTGCACATGTTTGTTGAACGCTAGTGACAATTCCAATTCCAATTCCTTTTAGGAAAAAATCAAAAACAACCACGTTCAACTTGCTGCTAGCTAACCGAAGCTGCCAACAGTCTCCGGCTATATTTGTGGGCTTGTTTATTTGCGCCACTTTCGTGGCTAAAGTTCTGATATTTGAGCACTCTCTGGGCTTAATGCTTCTGTCCTCCAAGTCAGACCACTCATTCCCTATCCTGTTATCAACTGTGTTCTTCTTGTACTTTCATTTCTGATGTTTCCTCCTTGGTTTCAGCTCCTTTTGATTTAGCCTGGAGTATTTCGTAGGATTTCGTTGATAAGAAAGATATAATCAAAAGATGGACTGAAAACACAGAAGACCTGTTTTGGGACAACAGAGGTGACAAACCGCCAATCCATAATATCCAAGAGGGGCCAAACATATTAAAGTCTGAAGTAGAGAAAGCCATTAAACAGATGAAGCAGGGAAAAACTGCAGGTCCAGACAACATAACCGCAGAAATGTTAAAATCATTATCTACTTTTGGAATTGATACTATCACAGAAATATGCAATGACATATATAATAACTATGGGTACATTCCCAGGGACTTGAAAACATCCGTTTTTATCACACTACCCAAGAAACCAAAAGCTGTTGATTGTGAAGATTACAGAACTATTAGCCTAATGAGTCACGTAACTAAGTTACTCTTGAAGCTAATACAAGCAAGAATTCAAAATAAAATAGAGAAAGAAGTTTCTGAAGAGCAATTTGGATTCCGTAAAAACAGTGGTACTCGAGAGGCCATAATTTGTCTAAAGATGCTGATTAAAAAATATATAGAAGTTCAGAAAAATATTTATGCATGTTTTATAGATTACAAAAAAGCTTTCGACAGAGTGCAACATGAACAACTAATTGCAGCTCTTCAAAACATAGGACTAGATGGAAAGGATATCAGACTTATAATGGGAGAAGGAAGCAACAGTAAGATATGACTTACTGGGTATATTTGGGCTAGACTTACTGGGTATATTTGGGCTAGACTTACTGGGTATATTTGGGCTAGACTTACTGGGTATATTTGGGCTAGACTTACTGGGTATATTTGGGCTAGACTTAGGGCTAGACTTACTGGGTATATTTGGGCTAGACTTACTGGGTATATTTGGGCTAGACTTACTGGGTATATTTGGGCTAGACTTACTGGGTATATTTGGGCTAGACTTACTGGGTATATTTGGGCTAGACTTACTGGGTATATTTGGGCTAGACTTACTGGGTATATTTGGGCTAGACTTACTGGGTATATTTGGGCTAGACTTACTGGGTATATTTGGGCTAGACTTACTGGGTATATTAGGGCTAGACTTACTGGGTAAATTTGGGCTAGACTTATCTATTACAGACCGAAAAAGACCAATAGTCAGTTTGCGGGTGATGTGGTCGGTATCACACCGCTAGCCTGTACTTCTCACGACTTTATCTGGTACCAGTTTAAGGCTGATCTGGTCCTTTTTTTTTTTTTTTTGAAAAAACGAGCAAAGTCAGGCTCCGTCAGGACTTGAACAAACGACCTTCTGATCCGCGGGCGAGCGTCTAGCCGCCACATCACAGAGGTTTCCATGATTGGCAGTACAGGGGACAAAAAGCTGGGAACAAACACAATGAACGATACTTTACAAGGACTATAAGAATGAGATTCAATGAATTTATTTATATCATTTTTAACTCTCTTTCCGGTGAATATTACTTTTTTTTTTCTTTTTCAGAAAAGAGAACAATAAGAGAATCCTTACGATCATGTAAAGAAGAATCAAAAAGTCCCCAAGCACCTGGTCACACAACCTCACGCCACTCTCCGTCCAGCCAGACGCCATTCGAATCACCACCACGTCTCACAGATTCAGCTCACCAAATTTCGAGGTGCACGCCTTCGCCATCTTTCAGCCCTTCTGAAGCTTCGACTTCCTTTGCTGCTAATCTTTCTGGCACTCCTCGGACGTCATCATTGCAGACACATCCTACCTTCATGCCACCATTCCATTTAAAACACAATTTCGACCCTCCCTCGGGACACCTACCCAACATTCACCCGCCAGTTCTCACGAAAGATGCGGTTAGTTACCAATCACGAGAGTCTCCATCTATTCTGGACTTCAGTATACACCGGAAGGAATCCTACAGTCATATCAGCGATGCTATCAAAACTGAAGCAACATCCCCCACGAATCAAGTTTACCGACGGGTAGACCAGAACTTGTCAGTTTGGTCCCTGCTGAATTTACCTTCACCCACGCTAGTCAATAAAGTTTCTAGGCATGAACGTGCGTACCTTGAATTGGATCATGGGTCACCGAGAGTGGGTCAGCTTGCAACAGAATTGGAGTTCTTTCCAGGAGTGGCAACATCCCCGGGAGATTTTAGATATGTAAGTAATCCTTGTGTTTTAAGAGAAAGCAGCTGCATTAAATATAAAATATACAGATAGTCGAACATAGGGACAGAGATACGTAGATGGCCATTAAAACAGAAAGACAGATAGACGAGAGACGGGCAAATAATAGTAGCAGAAGAAGCAGCAGCAGCAAACAGCACCACTAGCATCAGCAGCAGTAGTAGCAGCAGCAGTAGTAGTAGTAGTAGTAGTAGTAGTAGTAGTAGTAGTAGTAGTAGTAGTAGTAGTAGTAGTAGTAGTAGTAGTAGTAGTAGTAGTAGTAGTAGTAGTAGTAGTAGTAGTAGTAGTAGTAGTAGTGATTTGTTTGTTTTAATATCCAGAAGCCATGAGTTGTTAATCCTTAGGCTCGGTATTATGGATATCACAACCTTTCGGCCTTGATTCCATTGTAAATACCGTAAGTCTGGGAGAAATGTGGCTTTTCTGCCTACCCCCGGGAAGTGAACCCGGACCACAAGGAGTTCGTCACCTGATCACCGCGCAATCCGGTTTAGCCAACTACGCTAGTAGTAGTAGTAGTAGTAGTAGTAGTAGTAGTAGTAGTAGTAGTAGTAGTAGTAGTAGTAGTAGTAGTAGTAGTAGTAGTAGTAGTAGTAGTAGTAGTAGTAGTAGTAGTAGTAGTAGTAGTAGTAGCAGCAGCATTATTATTAGTAGTAGTAGTAGTAGTAGTAGTAGTAGTAGTAGTAGTAGTAGTAGTAGTAGTAGTAGTAGTAGTAGTAGTAGTAGTAGTAGTAGTAGTAGTAGTAGTAGTAGTAGTAGTAGTAGTAGTAGCAGCAGCAGCAGTAGTAGTAGTAGTAGTAGTAGCAGCAGCGGTAGTTAGTAGAGTGGACGCAGAAGCGAGATTTTGTATTGAGAAATTGGTGTTGTAATTATCCTGGTAAAGCAGAATACACTGTACTCTCATACAGAGTTCGTCACCTGATCACCGCGCAATCCGGTTTAGCCAACTACGCTAGTAGTAGTAGTAGTAGTAGTAGTAGTAGTAGTAGTAGTAGTAGTAGTAGTAGTAGTAGTAGTAGTAGTAGTAGTAGTAGTAGTAGTAGTAGTAGTAGTAGTAGTAGTAGTAGTAGTCGTAGCAGCAGTAGTAGTAGTAGTAGTAGCAGCAGCAGTAGTTAGTAGAGTGGACGCAGAAGCGAGATTTTGTATGAGAAATAATTATCCTGGTAAAGCAGAATACACTGTACTCTCATACAGAGTTCGTCACCTGATCACCGCGCAATCCGGTTTAGCCAACTACGCTAGTAGTAGTAGTAGTAGTAGTAGTAGTAGTAGTAGTAGTAGTAGTAGTAGTAGTAGTAGTAGTAGTAGTAGTAGTAGTAGTAGTAGTAGTAGTAGTAGTAGTAGCAGCAGCAGCAGCAGTAGTAGTAGTAGTAGTAGCAGCAGCAGTAGTTAGTAGAGTGGACGCAGAAGCGAGATTTTGTATTGAGAAATTGGTGTTGTAATTATCCTGGTGAAGCAGAATACACTGTACTCTCATACACACAAACACACACAACACATACAACTTCTGAAGATGATATTTACTGCTACAGTAATTAGAAAAGAGTACAGAAGTTTAATGTGGATTTTTTCACTTACAGACTCGTGATCGATCCAGAAGTCCTGTGCCAAGACGCGAACCGCCAGCAGCTCACGCAGGAGACACATTCTTCTCTCACCACCCAGCAGTAAAACGAATCTCCAAGAGTCACGAGACAAGTTCACCCGGAGCCATCAACAATCACACCTATGAAAGCAACCCTGTTTACCTGGCTCCTTCAGAGAATCCACAGATATCTTCCACTCCTGCAAACATCAAAACTGAGTTTAGTTCCACTCCGAAACTCCCACAAAGTCCGGACATTGCCCATCAGAAAGATTCTCCATGTGAAATTTTCCATTTCCCTCCACGTCCATTATTTCAGTACATGAATATATATCCTCAGAGCATAATGTCGGAAAGACCTTACAGTCAAATGCCAGATTCTCGCATCTCAGACAGTATATTTTCCAGATTCCCTCCAACTGTAAACTATTCCGCATACAGCCCACCAACAGCATCCATGTCTTCCCCATCTGCACTTCAATCCTTTCAGTCCCTATCTGGTCAGTTTCCAGTATCCCCATTTTTCCGTGAAATGATGTCTCAGTTTTCATCCATTCCTCTCTGGCCAATGCTTCCTTTCCCTTTCCAGAGCCTTGACCATGCTTCTCCGATAATGACCCCGCTGCCACAACCTGACAACTCAGAAGGAACAGTTTTGAATCTGACAATGCCGAAGTCATCCAGTTCACAGGGAGCGCCAAGAGGGCATCGGAATCTGCCTTATCCTTTAAAGAAAAAAGATGGAAAAATGCTTTATGAATGCAACGTGTGTCTCAAGACATTTGGTCAACTATCAAATCTGAAAGTCCACATCAGAACACATACTGGAGAAAGACCCTTCGTGTGTCAAACCTGTGGGAAGGGATTTACCCAGCTTGCTCACCTACAGAAGCATAATTTAGTCCACACTGGGGAGAAACCACACAAGTGTGAGGTTTGTGACAAGAGGTTTAGCTCTACTAGTAATTTGAAAACACATATGAGATTGCATTCTGGCGAGAAACCGTTTCATTGCAGATCCTGCAGCGCCAAGTTTACCCAGTTCGTCCATTTGAAGCTTCACCGAAGACTGCATACCAACGACCGTCCGTTTGAATGCCCTCAGTGTAATCGAAAATATGTTAGTAGAAGTGGTCTGAAAACTCACTGGAAGACTGGTTCATGTGTCCCAATGAATCCAGCTGCTGACTTCCATACGTTGACTAACATGAGCTTTGACGATAATGACGAGGACAGAAGATTTGACTCTGAATCAATTACAGAATATAGAGAACAAATTACGAAAGACAAAACTGGCGGGAAAGACGATGTCTTTAATATCTTCTATCATCAGATTGGGCAAAGAAGCGCATTTGAACGTTGGAATCGTGCTTACCCTCACTTCAATGGATATGCAGCAGAAATATCCGCAGACACTTCCAATAATTCCACATTCTATGGCAGTCCTACTTTTCCCGAGCCTGTTGTAGCCGATGACTCTAGGAGGTCACCAGACACGCCAAGAGAAATATCAGAAAGCTACATGAACAAAATTAAAGCATCAACCCCTTCTGTCCCAGGGTCTCGTTCGCCAAGGACTTCTACACCAAGCGGAATCGAAACTCCTGTCTCTCCAGACAGATCTCAGGATTAGTTCGTCCAGAAAAATCTCAGGACTGGATCTTCATAGAGATCTCAGTTCTCCGGGAAGATCTCAGGAGTACTTGTCCATGCAGATGTCAGATAGATTAGATCTGAGGTTCAACTCTCCAGACTATGTCAGGATTAACTCTTCCAGTCTGAAAGATTCTAGACAGATGTTTATTTGGGAAAATAACTACAGTTAAAAATTATAAGTTAATATGTAAAGAAGATAATTTCACATTAGAGACATTAACCATATGAGCCAGATTTATTGAATGAATTGAACCCTGGCTAAATATAAACTGAAAGAGAATACACTACCGGGGTATATGGTCTATCGCTTATAAATTTTACGTATACTATCAACATATTTATTCTGAAATTAATAATCTTTGTTGACTCGGAGATGAGTTTATATGTTAGTATCTAGGTCATAGTCACAGCACATCGAATCATTCAGTCATTAAGTGCTCGGGTCAACTTCCCACTCTATCCGTCAGTGTGTTTAACTTCTTATTATATCCCTCAGTGTGTAATAACTGAAGACATTGGCTCTGTATTGTTAACTATTTTTCGGTCCCTAGTGGACACGGAAAAATAGTTAAATAATACAGAGCCAATGTCTTCGTCTGTGGCTTCTGGTTTGTCGTTTTCGCAGTCTGGTCAATGTTTTAGGCTCACGACCTTTACCTGATTAGTTTAACTAGCTTGCCTCTCTGCGGTCTTTCAGTGTATCAGTCCTGTAAACTTCCCGCCCGCTGTCGATAGTAGCCATATCCGCTTTGTTTCCTCTCTTATCCCCTTCGCTGGCACCCGTAATCAGGCTGTTTTATGATAGCTGTGACTTCTTCACAGGTTAGTTAGTAAGTGGACATATTATCAAATCTGCGTTTGTAACCGTTCAGTCCATAAGGGCTTGGATTCCTCTCCTCAGTAAGTTCCGCAGCGTGCAGCGGCTGACGAAAACCAAGCTCTATGCTGGTATTTTTATTCTTTTATGGCTTTCTGCATAGTGCTGTTGTCTTACCACACCTCTTTTAACATGCTGCTCTTGCATTCTAATCATGGGTGTAGATTCGCAGTCATCTTTTGGGTCTAGCAAACGTCTTATTTCTCGTAGTGCATTCCAACCTAGTCCATGGCTCGTCTGCCCTCCACAGTAACATTACCTTCAAGCTTGTCAGCTTGCTCATTATCGGGCACGCCTGGGTGCCGTCACGAATATGAAACTGATATTTGTGAGCTCCAACTGCCTCAGAGACTCAGATACAGTCTTCAAGCCCACCAATCTCTTACAGGTTTCAGCCATAAACTTCGAGTCCAACTCATCTTATCTTCCTGGAGATGTGCATGGTGTCACTGAGAAGATGTATTTACGTGAACATGTACCTTAGTTAATATCATTACCATATATTTGTAGTTAGGGCAATATCAACAGACTTCCCTCACAATTCTCTCTCCGATCGCAACAGTTAAAGCCTGAGAGATTGGCAAGTGTTCAACAATAGATTCATATATGTAGTTTTATTACCTTGAGGCAAGTTACCAAATATCGAGCTGTTAGGATTATATTTACCTCGCTAATCCCTTCCAGTTAACTGCTGTATTGAAAAGGAATGTTTCTAGCCTTTTTTCTCATGATATCCGTCTTTTAATCAGGGTGGGTTGATCTGGACACCGAAGATAGAATCGATTGATTTGAAATCACCCTATATCCATGAATTGTTTGTGTCATCTTTTATAGACTTCAGCAGCGGCAGCAGACATCAGACAGCTCTGCATTCAATCTTATTTAATTACAACGAAGTCAAAAATGTTGCTGTGGAAACACGGCCGATAATTTTCCTTCTTTGCATTTACCAGCTGTGAACTCTGGTGGAAAGTTCTGGTTGTACATCTACTTCTGGACTGCAGTCCTGTTCCAGAACCTGAGTTTTGCATGTGCATCCGTTTGACAGACCTGACATATTTGTTTGCAGACTACTGGTTCCTTGCCTCTCAGGCAGATGCACTCCGACTTTGAAGGAAGCTCCCAATTAGTCGACTCTTACAACATGCTTTTGGGTTGGCAGTGGGTCTATTCTTGTTTTCCCTACAACAGGGCCCCGGAACCCACACGGGGGACAGCATATAATGCTTCCCAACATCTTCCAAGGTAGACATACCGTCATCTGGGCCTGTATTGTACCCATTCTAGCGAAGCTTTGATCTCATCCACAGTTTTCCTAGGCACGACAATTACTTGAACAAACAGTTCCTGCAACTATGTGTCCTTTTGTTTCTGTCTGGTCTAGGTATTGAGCGCAGCCTAGCCTAAAACTTCAAAATAGCATCTACCATGGTTAACATCTACTTGTTGTAATGCATTGTTCCTGTTACTTGTGCTGACTATGTATTCTATGCCATCTTGATATCTTTGCTATGCAATTTATATGTTTATGTACGCGCCAATACATATACCAATAAAACATGCTGGTTTTTTACACCTAGTTACTGTCTGGCAATTAATGATGTCTTGGTCACTTAACTAACGCGAGTGTGAGACAGATCACAGCGTGTCTGTGTCATGAGATGAGATGTCACAAAAGAGATGTCAATTCTGACAGAATAGATACGCTAAGACATAATAATACAGGAGTTCTAGACGCAACACTGCACTGATCAGAAAAGGAGGGGGGGGAGAAAGAAAGAGAGAGAGAGAGAGAGAGAGAGAGAGAGAGAGAGAGAGAGAGAGAGAGAGAGAGAGAGAGAGAGACTAAAGTGTTTCGGTCATATAATGAGAATGTCACATGAAAAACTACATCTAGTAGTAGTAGGAGCAGCAGTATGCAGTATCGGCACCTTTCTTAAAAATAAATAATTTATGTTAGCTCCACTGTAAAAGATACTTTGATTTGAGTATCGGCACCTATTTTCTACACTTTGTGGTAAATACTGAGACTTTATTTACAGACAAAAAGCCCAGTGTTGTTGTTGTTACAGCAGCAGCTGTAGTAGTAGTAGTAGTAGTAGTAGTAGTAGTAGTAGTAGTAGTAGTAGTAGTAGTAGTAGTAGTAGTAGTAGCAGCAGCAGCAGAAGTAGTAGTAGTAGTAGCAGCAGAAGTAGTAGTAGTAGTAGTAGTAGTAGTAGTA
This sequence comes from Candidula unifasciata, assembly GCA_905116865.2. Lineage (NCBI taxonomy): Eukaryota > Metazoa > Mollusca > Gastropoda > Stylommatophora > Geomitridae > Candidula > Candidula unifasciata. The sequence goes on along the minus strand of CAJHNH020000878.1, from coordinate 209,212 downwards.
GTAGTAGTAGTAGTAGTAGTAGTAGTAGTAGTAGTAGTAATAATAAAAATAGTAGTAGTCGTAGTAGTAGTAGTAGTAGTAGTAGTAGTAGTAGTAGTAGTAGTAGTAGTAGTAGTAGTAGTAGTAGTAGTAGTAGTAGTAGTAGTAGTAGTAGTAGTAGTAGTAGTAGTAATAGTAGCAGTAGTAGTAGTGGAGTAGTAGTAGAGGACCAACGGCTATAAAAGTATAACAGCAGCAGTTGTAGCAATAGCTAAAGTACCAGCAGTAGTGGGACCAGTAGAGTTTGTGTAAGCAGCAGCATCAATAGCAGCAGCTATAGAATAGTATAATTGTCTAATGTACCAGGAAAATAACAACCATGGTGAGTAGACGTAGTTATCACATACAGTCTCTGGTAATCTGTCCCGATTTCAAGGTCATTACCGTGTCGGCGGGAGATAAGTCCTGATTATGTCCCTGTCTGGGTCAGATAGGAGGCGATGTTTCTGTTACCTGCTTGTTTCTGCGTATGTGCTAGTTTCATCATCATCATCATCGCGTGTCAAGCTGATCAGTAACAGTGTGGGCTGGCATGGTACCTAGTCTCACACCATCACCATGAACCCATCAACCCACGCCAGTACTGGCACCTGAGTTTCCGGTGAGGTCTGCGTTCACGGGCAGTAATCACAAAAAAAGCCACCCCCTCTCGTTCGGAAGCGAGATTTCATGGCCGCTCACACGGGCTGTTATATCTTCTAAGGGCGTTATGAGGTGCCTTCCTTCCCCGTCATTATACACCATGGCTAAAACTGGCTGGCATTCGTTCGACCTGGTCGACACACCGTCTCCCAGAACTGCGCAACTTTCTTATCGCATTTGTCTTTTCTGTGAACGATTGTCGTTTCTTGAGAGTGTTATTGTTGCGACTAGGGCTCAGGCGCCGAAGGCGGCTATGTTTACAGGAAATTACTGCAAGGGGAAGCACCGAAGGCGTGACGCGTCATGAGTATCAAATCATGGATGTCTTTGTATATTTACAAATGTTGACTGTGCCTGTAAAAACGAGGAACAAATGACACTCATTGACTTTAGGGGTGTCCCGGGAAATCACATACGAAATCACTGAGATAAAGTGACTCTTGTGAGCTGTACTTGTTCAAGTCTCGATTATAAAATTCGTGAAGATGTCTGGATGAGAAGCCCAGTTGGTGTAATGGTTACAGCGATAGTCTGCGTCCACGCAATTCCGTATGACATAGGTTCGATTTACTCCCTAAAGGAAGCAGCCTGAATATCAGCATACATGTCCGGATACATATTTTAAGCTGGGCTGACAAGCCAATTGTAAATACCAACCCTCAGAGGGATTTATCTCTGTGACCAGTGTCCTAGAAGACGAGCTGCCAGTCAGTGTACTATCTTCTTCGTGTCCCTCTTTGTTTTTGTTTTTTCTTCTTCTTCTTTTTTCTTCTTCTTCTTCTTCTTTTTCTTCTTCTTCTTCTTCTTCTTCTTCTTCTTCTTCTTCTTCTTCTTCTTCTTCTTCTTCTTCTTCTTCTTCTTCTTCTTCTTCTTCTTCTTCTTCTTCTTCTTCTTCTTCTTCTTCTTCTTCTTCTTCTTCTTCTCCTCCTCCTCCTCATCCTATTCATCGCCCTCGTTGTCCCTCTCCTTCTACCCCTTATCTCATTATGAGTTTAAAAAAATTTATTTTATTTCTGTTAGCTCCAAAAGACAAAGGGAAAAAAAAACCAAAAAACAGCGGGGAGCTCAATTTGTGGCTTTCTCTCTCAAAATTTTCGGGGGGGGGGGGGGGGGGGGGGGGGGACAACAGGACTGCCTTTTTAAAACAATGCCCATTACTGCTTTTATTACACCACTTATGCGGTGTAGGCGGGTGTCTTTGAGTCTGAGGATATACGACCGCATGGCTAGTGCTGTCGCCACGACTGTGCAGGCAAGGATTTTTTTTTTGCCCCCGACAGAAAAAAAAAGCCCCAGCCTTACCGAAAGTTCGAACCCGAGCCTCCAACCACAGAGCTAAGATTTGTTTATTTAAGCGTGAAATAGCAATATTAATAATCATGATAATAAATAAAAAATATATTACTAACAATTAGGCGTTGATAGCAAACAAATGTCTGTGAAAGAATCAACAAATACTTGAGAAAATAGCTTTTATCCATGGCCAGAAAGCTTGCTTAGTTTCCCCCCCCCCCCCCCCTCCCCTCCTCTGTCCCCCCCCCCCGCTTTTTTTCGCTCCCTAAAAAATTGTTAATGTGGAGCTCCAAGGGGCTTGAGCCTCGAGGTTCCGGCAATCCTGTCCATAGACTGTCCTCATAAAAGTAGGGCTCGGAAACATCACGCCACCAATTTATCTCTGGGGTGACGCCCGCTTGCTAACTTTCACCCGCTGTAAGTCAAAACATGACCTCTGCAACCCCGTCGCCATTCCCAACAAGTCACTGAGTTGTGATGCAGAGATATAGATGGCTGATTGGCTTCAAGTGATTTCAGTGATTGCCATCTTCTCCACTTGAGCCATGAAATGTCTGGGTCACCGACGGAGGCGGCGGGTGATGTTAAACTAGTTGGCTCAACGTGATACCAAACGTTGGTTGGGTGTTAGAATTGGGATGGGGTGGTTATTGTATTCCCTATGTCGCGGTTCCACAGATAGCTTTTTATTAGATCCCACTTTTAGCAAAGTTTGATATTTCAATTATTTATTAAGTACTGTGGTACCGTGGAATACAGACGTAATTCGTCCCTGATCTTTGGAGGTATCTCAAACAGTACATGTAGCACAATAATTGTCCCATTAGAAATAAAGGGAGGATGATTAATCCGTTTCCCATGGGGAAAAAGGGGGGGGGGGGGGGGTGCAGGGAGCATATTGTTTTTGGCATACTATACATTGATAGTGTATGTACAAAATAGTATATACAGTGTTTATACAATGGATCGACGACATGACACAATGCTTTTAACCCAAAGGTGCTCCTTTCTAATTCTAAGTCCGAAGAATCTCAGCGCAGTGCTGAGCTCCGTATCACCGGCGAGGATCCTGAAATGCTTTGGGTAGATTGTTTACTCCGAACTGTGCCCGGGGAGCGCCTTTGGGCTACTTTTTTCGATTTACACAAAATCAGTTTCCTGGCGGAAAAGAGTCGAGTGCCTATAGAATTGTACTGAAAAGGGAGATGTTATTGCTACGAAGGAAAGTCCCTTCCAATAAAACTCCAGGAATCTTGTGTGTATGAGTGCCCATTCTCTTTTTCTTTTTGCTACTTGGACGTGTTTGACGCTCATCAGAACTGAGTTTACTAAAAATCTGTACAAAGAACTTTGCTTCGGCATTCTCCTTGTGATGTTTCTGAAACTGACATTGTTTGGTCATTCCGTGGCTTTGTTTTGAGGAACGTAAAAAAAAAAAAAAAAAGCTGCACTTTGTGTTGGTTATCACCCTGATAAGAGAATAAAGTGATTTTGCGCCGCCAACAGTGGATGCAGAAGTGAAAGCATTGTTGGAGAAACACACATCGCCGGAAGATGCTGTTCTATATACAGATAGTTCCGTGATTCGTCAGAAGCGAAGTGCATGGGCTTTCACGTAAAGAACTAAAGAAAACGTCATCAGAGTCATCAGTGGAGCCTTTGCTTCACCATCAACAGCATGATCATGGAGGTCATAGCTGTGATAAAGGATCTAGAATGGCTGAAAACTCATGAATTCACCAATGTATGTTTGCTCTGCGACTCTATGAGCGTGCTGGAGAAGATCAAGGTGGGGTACACACGGAAACAGTGATCCATTCCATCTATCTATCTATCTATCTATCTATCTATCTATCTATCTATCTATCTATCTATCTATCTATCTATCTATCTATCTATCTATCTATCTATCTATCTATCTATCTATCTATCTATCTATCTATCTATCTATCTATCTATCTATCTATCTATCTATCTATCTATCTATCTATCTATCTATCTATCTATCTGTCTGTCTGTCTGTCTGTCTGTCTGTCTGTCTGTCTGTCTGTCTGTCTGTCTGTCTGTCTGTCTGTCTGTCTGTCTGTCTGTCTGTCTGTCTGTCTGTCTGTCTGTCTGTCTGTCTGTCTGTCTGTCTGTCTGTCTGTCTGTCTGTCTGTCTGTCTACCTACCTGTCTGTCTGTCTGTCTGTCTGTCTGTCTGTCTGTCTGTCTACCTACCTACCTGTCTGTCTGTCTGTCTGTCTGTCTGTCTGTCTGTCTGTCTGTCTGTCTGTCTGTCTGTCTGTCTGTCTGTCTGTCTGTCTGTCTGTCTGTCTGTCTGTCTGTCTGTCTGTCTTTCTATCTATCTATCTATCTATCTATCTATCTATCTATCTATCTATCTATCTATCTATCTATCTATCTATCTATCTATCTATCTATCTATCTATCTATCTATCTATCTATCTATCTATCTATCTATCTATCTATCTATCTATCTATCTATCTATCTATCTATCTATCTATCTATCTATCTATCTATCTGTCTATCAGCATTCCTGTCTGCCGGCCTGCCTGCCTGTCTGTTGATATTTGTTCGTTAGCACAGGCACCACTTTTATTCCATGAGATGGACCAATGTCATCCCCACGACCCAACCCGGGTCACGCCTTATAGGCCAACTCCTCCCTCCCTCTTTAGACACTCAGTGTACGCTGTTTGTGGGCGTCTACTCTGTCCATTTTAGTTTTAGTGGACCCGGTTTTTGCTCCCCGTCCGTGCGTTAGTGATTAATACGCCAGTACCTGTCCTTGACATCCTTTTGAAGGAAGTTTTTCGCCAGGAACACATATGAGTATCATTTATTGTGTACATTAGTCCAATGTAGTCACTTCATAGTTAGAGCATATTTGCGTATGTGTACTGTATTGTTCTTTATGTGCTGATGAAGGCTAATCGCCGCAACGTCCTTTGTTCGTTTATTGTGATCGATTTTGTAAAGCTAACATAAACTGTTTGTTTTTTCTTACCAACTTTTTTTCTTCCATATAATTTTCTACTCCTTTAAAAAACTCCATCTGATTCAGCACGCAGCGTTTAGCAAAATCACCTTCATTTTTGTCCCAGGACATGCTGGTGTGAAAGGCAATGAGAGAGCAGACGCCCTGGCTGGCAATGGGACTATTAGAAATGGGCATCTATGGACAGGAGAGATATCGATTCCATCCGATAGATCAAACGCTGTGAGGTTTTCAGTTTTTTTTTTTTTTTTTTTTTTTTTTTTTTTTACTGAATAGACTGCATACCCTGGGTGTATTAATTGGAGCAGCGGAACCGGAAAACCATGGGGAGCCACCCGTCGTTACATCCGTCAGAACACAATTGGAGTTGTTAGCTTTTAAACACTTGGAGACATACTCAGGAGGAGATCGGAGCACTTATGGTCATGCCCGATGTGAAGATTATCTTTAAATAAACAATGAATAAGTTTGAGAGAGTTAGAGGCGTGATTATGTTTCACAAACTTCGACGTACTATATATAGTATTCGACTTCACTGTAGACGAGTTTAGAACAAACTATTCTCCTGACTTTTGACCAGTGATAAAGTGGGAACAGAAGCGGGACCTCACTAAGTAGTCTGCCAGAAAATAGTTGAACCTCAACCTGTTTTAAGGAGAGTGCACACTCACAGAATATTTGTTCTTGGTTATATTTGAAAGACAGTCTTGCGTCGAATAAAACTAGCTACATAGGCCACGGAGCCTGGATATTCATGCCCCTTTAAGAGCCCCTACCCCCTCCCCCTACATACGCACACACAGTTATAAAGGTACTTAGCGGCCCCATAGGTCTGTATAAAAGTAATCTTTTTAAGTATTTAACATCCTAGAAAAGAAAAAAAAAACACGTGTAAAATGATGGGGGATCTGGGTTTTGCCAATGTTTGTTTTCTTTGTGTCGGCGTCACCGACTTGCCGTGAATGAGTTTCGTGTCTCAGAAACTTAAACTCTTTAGCTACTGACTACGGGAAAATATCATAGTATTTGGGGATGAACGGTAATGAAAGACGAGGAAGAACAAATGTCGGTTAGCAATACGTCCAACAACACTAGGCATTGTTCGCACAAGACCAATATATGTGGCCAGGTAAGAAGATCCTCTGACAAAGAACTTAATGATGTCGAGAAGGATGATGATGATGCCGATTAGATTCTAAATGTCTGACTGGGGGAAAAAACATTTAAAAAACTGAAAATGGCATAATTAGCATAATAATTTACAAAAACTATTAACAGCAAGACGAGGAAGAAACTTAAATCCGTAATCTGCAATCTGCTCCTTTTGCCAGGGAAACCACACAGCGGCAGACCTTTCTTCTGCAGATTTTCTATTTCTTCCACAGACCAAATATGGAAGAATAGAGAGAATCGTTTTCGGTGTATTAAAATAGTGAAAGGCTGGGGTTTATCCCATTGTAGAAACTGGCAGGTTCTCTTGGGATCTGTATCAATCTGAAATGCGAGGAGACTAGAATCTGCTTTTTCATTAGGAAAGCCGAATAAAAATCCGTTTTTGTAGGATGAATCCCTAATGTAAAATTCAAGTATCGGTGATTCTTTGCAGATAATACTTTTTTGTAGGCTATTTATAATGGAGTTTAACCTGAGGTGAAAGAATGAATTAGCATAGGATGCCCCAGTAAATGTTCAATCCGCACAGTTATGGGCGGAGGGACACCACACACAACAATGCATAAGTTTTGGATGACGTTTTAAAAGAAAAAGAGTGAGTGAAAGAATGAAAATAAAACAGAAGGTGTTACCAGATAGGGTGTTAAATTTATAAATGAATGGGGCAATGATATGAAATTTTGTCTGTAATATCATCTAATGAAAGCTGATATAAAAATCCGTATCATTTCTCCAGTGAGATCAAACTTGTTTAGACGGGATAACACTGACGACACGCGACATCTATACGATACACTGTTTTTCATCGTCATCATAAAGTAGCTTTTCGACTGGCGTAGGCGATCATGCCTCTCCACAATCTGCGATCTTCAACAACATGCATCAGTTCGTGTGTTGCCATTCCTCCATACCATGACAAAAGGCTGTAAAGATTCGTCTCGCCTTGAATTCCTCTGTCACTTTTCCTTACAGATCTTTCCAGTGCTCCAAACATACTGCAATTTTCTTCCTGTTGTAATATCTAGTAATCTGGTAATCTGTTAATCTTAGTTTCAGCTTAATAGCAAACGGGTCAACCCATAGTTGCTCCGCTCCTGTGCCAACGAAAAACACACAGAATGTTCATCACAGTCCCTTGTCGAAAGATTGACAGACTACTGTCTCAGCATATCTAGCATACACACGCATTAAAAGCATACGGCAGCCATCCGATGTGCCAACACAAACAGTCTGATATTAGAAATGCAGTTCATCAAGCATGGTAGCAGAAGTGACCAACAGATTAGCAGTTGCTTACGCGATCAATTTTAATCATCAATGGCACCACCAACATTGCTTCAACAGGCAAAGCGGAATTTTTTGAATCTACAATTCACACCACCACGCTGGTCCCAGTCGAAAAACATTCCAAATGAAATCCGCAGCACACAATGTCACGCCACGCACTCAACTTAAAAGCTGGGCGACGAAACTATATCCTTTCAGTCTACAAATGGAGCAAAAATGCAACGGCCACCGTCTGGCAGAAGCCTAGCGTCCATTCTGACCGGAAATCGTAATATGACCATAATATGAAGACTGCAACCTTCTGATTACTGAGACAAGTAAATGAAGAAATAGAAAATGTCACAGATTTCTAATACTTGGTCTCTTTAGTAAACAACGGTGGAGACTGCTCGAAAGAAGTGAGAAGAAGACTTGCATTAGCAATGCAGAGATTAAACAGCATGAAGAACCTATGACAAAGAAACTGTAAATTAGATTAAAATCTTGAGATCATGCATTTTTCATGTGGCAGCTTAATGTTGTGAGATCTTGGACTCTCAGGCAATCACTGAAAAAAAGATCGTAACTTTTAAATTTAAATACAACAGAAACATTATCATAATACCATGGATCAAAAGAGTCCTGTCCCGAGAGTTGAAGAATGTTGGCCACATCAAAGGTCATGGTGGCTTGGAAACAGACGGTGATGGAGAGTTTGTTGAAAGCAAGGCAGGGGTACAAGACGATGAAGATGCATTGGCATTGAAAGTGTATAGGGTCGGAGAGCTGGGTATGGAAAGGGATACTTTCAGGCATGCCGTAAGGAAAGCGACGTTCTGTAAAGGACTTGCTGATTGATGATGATGATGTAATCGAGCCCTCGCCTCTTTCAAAACATGTGGTTTACATTTTTATTAATTTTTTTTTCCTTTTTGGCTGCCTAAGAAGAATCAATGATTCTTCTTTTAAACCACATCTTGAAGACCTAAAAAAGTTATTTTTTTTTTTTTATTATTATTATTTATTAATTGAATAGGATTCATAGCCACGTGTTAAACTGGCTTTATATGGTGTGCAATAATTCTTTTACTAGCCCTGTTCTTCGTTTGATTAAATTAAATGCACCGAAAAAATAGCGTCTGTATTGCCTACATTGGCCAACTTTGCAGCGGTTTTGGATTGGTGGAGTTGAGCGTGAGCCTGGGTATTTAAGGATGAATTGTTAGTGCTGTGGCCTTTTTGGCAAAATTAAAATACTCAAAATTTTAAAACAATAAATGGTGGCCGAAAGGTCGTTGTGTTTGGAAGCTCGCTCTCCTTCGAGATACGCCTAGCCAGATCAAAGGGAGGCAGAACAAACAGGAAACACCAAGAATGAAGAAGGATGACATGCACCAGTGACAACAGGACGAGCGGTTTGATTCGGATGGAAGCATTAAGCCAGAAATGGCACAAACACCAGTATTCAGTCACGAAAGTGACGAAAATAAACCAGACCACAAATATAGGCGGAGACTGTTAGCAGCCTAGGCTAGCTAGCAGCAGTCTGAACGTGGTCGAGATTTTCTTTTTTTTTTTTTCAAAAGGACTTGGACTTGGACGTGCTGTGGCTATGAAATGTGCAGGTTGTGATTTTGTTGTTGTTGATGATCTTAGTGAGGAAATAATCTTCATAGTCTATATATTAATCAAAGATAAATAGAAGGTAAACATAGCTGATACCAGAGCCATACGCAACACCAGCATAGGCATTGACCATTGACCAGTCATAACCAGCCAGACAAGCTTGTGTGTAAAACAACAGAAAATTATTAGAAAAGAGGCAAATATATCCGGGGGGGGGGGTGGATTCTCAACAAAGACCAAGCAAGAAATGATAACATTTTATAACAGTAGACCTGGAGATATTAGAGGGAAGAAAGACAATAATTATAACAGGTAGGTGAGCAAAAGATATATAGCGTACAACAGGGAGGATAAGAAGAACATGAGCAGACTGGCAAATATGTGTCTACTAGAACAATGTTCTTTAACCCAAGGGCCTCAGCCCAGTGGCGGCTTCAGTCCAGGTGGACCGCTGGAAATAATTGCGAAATCATGTAATGGATGCGGTAGGGAGTTTTCTCTTCCGGATTATCCCAGCAACTCCGTTCAACCGCCTAAGACAGTTATATTAGGGCACCCTATAGTTACGTAACTTACAATCAAGTTTGTAAGTAAAGGAGTCAATTACCCTTTTCCACGCCGTTTAGGCGTATTAGGTATATAAGGTACATAAGGCTAGACCTATATTTCTTTACCAACTCCACAAGATGTGTAATGTGGTCAACAGCACGCCGGCCGCCTTTATTTCCCAGGACTCTTCGTGTTCTTCAGGGAGCGAACCCACGACCTTCCGATCCGCAGTCGAACGTCTAGCCGCCAACACAGCAGTGAATCCCCATAATCAAGTCTGATTTGATTTGATTTTACTCAAGAACCGACATCACAGCACTCGGGGCATTCCCATAAGCACTCCGCCCCTATCTTCGGCAGCCAGCGAAGGGTTCCAATACTAATGGTTCTAGTAGCATTCTGATCTGTTCCTCCGAACTGTACACACTCTCCCACAAGGCACTAACCACATCTGCCTAATCATGCATCAGTATTCCACTAAGTTGTGCAGAGCCAGCCAGTCTGTCCGCCTGTTCATTTCCTAACACACCGGCGTGCCCCGGTAAAACAATTCTTCTCATTCGTGTCCTCCGCAGCGAGGCATGTCACTCTGCACAAAGCATGCTTGTCCTGATATTCCTTTTCATGCTTTCTGAGTCAGTTACAATCGTGATGTGTATGTGTGTGTGTGTGTGTGTGTGTGTGTGTGTGTGTGTCGTGTTCTCTAACCAGCGGAAAGCTGTAGTGAATGCCTCCACCTCCATTCTTAAGCTGCATGTTGTGGTATCATATGCTAGGTTCTCCTGCACCCAACGTCGATCATTAACTTTTGCCTCTTGACACTGAACCATCCGTGTAAATGATCAAATCCTCCGAGCGAGCATTGTTTTGAATTATTTGCTGAATTTCTACCTCCGTGGCACCTGCTGGCCAGTCTCTGCATTCCCGGCTCAGTGTGATTATGACCCTACACAAGTATGTCTGTTCAGGGGGGCACTTTGACCCACTCCTCTCCTCGCCTAATGTTCTCAAGGATGCGAAACCTGTCTGATTGTGTTTTATGACTGACTCTTAACTGCACCTAGAGCTTCGTGCAAAGGATGGTCTTTGCAGCTACCCTGAAATATTACTTCGCCTGCAGCACCTTGTGCCTACCTGCAACAGTCGGCAAACCAAGGATGTATCGCATACACACCACTGGGATGTCTCTGGTGCAACCCAGAAGGACCCGCATAGCCGTGTTCTGTAAGCGCTCTAGATTGTCCATCTGACTCTTTGAGACGGTAGGCAGTCCCATGCCATTATCAACCACTGACAGGATCAGGTGTGAAAAGCATACTCTGCTCTACGTCAATTGCAGCCATAGTCTTAAGGGCACTGTTCTTTTTGGCATCTTGTCACAACACTCTCCACATAGTCCTTAAAGGACAGACTCCTGTCAAATGTAATTCCCAGATGCTTCAGCTAGCTCGCTCTGTTGACGTTCCTATCATCTATAGTGAGCCTTGGGACATTAGCTTTAATGATCATGTTGTCTAAAGAACACCACAAAACAGGCGCCTTTTCCGGGTGGACGACAGCCCTCATTTCTGTACCCAACTCAGTCATTTTGTCTACTGTCGCTTGTAGCTCCCTGCCTGTTTGTTCCCTCTCTTCCTCCTGCCTATGTGCAAGTATCTCATCTGCAAAAGTCAGTATCCTTCCAACTCTTGGTGTTTCTAGGCTTGCAATCTTGCTCGTATACCCGTTAGAAGAGCAGAGGCGAGATGACGGATCCCTGTGGTAGTCCTGGGGATAAAGCATGGTTCCCGTGAGCCCAGTCGAAGAGCAACCTGACGTGAAACAGGACCGCTGCAACCCAATTAAGAAGCCATGGACTGGCCTCCTTCTCCTTCAGTGCAGTCATCAAGATGTTATATCTTACTCTGTTATAGGCATCCTTGAGATCCAGTGCTACCGCCATAGTTTCCTGTTTGTTCTGGAACCCTTCATAGAACTTCAAAAGCAGAAGTGTCTGCATTTTCCCATGTGTCCTTTTCTGGCCTGTAGCTGTCCAGACCTCTTGGGAGAAGCCTCCCCTTTTCCAAAAATTCTTGCAGCTTTACAGCAACTATCTTCTCCAAGACCTTCCCAAATGTGTTTTGTATGGCGATGATTCTAAAGACACTGAGCTTTGTATAATCCTTAAAGGGTTTTGGTAGGGGAATTAGATAGCTGTGCACCCAGTCTTGCGGTACTGATGCTGTCTTAATGCTCTGGTTAAAACAGTCGGCCATCTCTTGTAACTCGTGTAGCTGTCAGGTGAGCCGCGAAACAATATTTTTGTTTTGTTGGGCCAAGGGTGTAAAACAGTTGAGAAACATTGTACTAGAGCGTTCAACCCGGACTAAACCAGATATACATTTTGAGACACTCTTTTCTTCATTGTAGCTTCATTGCGGAGACGGCACCTTATTGGTTGACTCTAGGAAGGAAACCGGAAGTTATGGTAATGTAGTGCCTAGACGCTGGACAACCGAACCGAAGGTCAGTGGTTCAAATCCATATTTAGACGAATAAAAAAAAAAATCCAGCCTAACAAAAAGTTTCAGTGTTGTCCTGGGAAGTCTTCTTCTTCTTTTTCGCGTTCACCAGCTGTACACTCTGGCGGAAGGTTCTGGTTGCTCGTCCACTACTGAGCTGCAGTCCTGCTCCAGAACCTGAGTGTTGCATGTGATTCAGTTTTACAGAACTCATTCTCTTGAATACAGACTGTTTGTTCCTTGCCTCTCCGGCAGATGCACTTCGACTTCAAAGGAAGCTCCCCAGTTAGTCGACTCTTACGACATGCTTTTGGGGAGGCAGTGGGTCTATTCTTGTTTTCCTAACAATGGGGCTCCGGAACCCACACGTGGGGGGGGGGCCTGGGAAGTAAAAGCGACCGGTGGGAAGTTGACCACGTCCCAAATACAGTGCCCGCTGATGAATAAAATAAAGGTAAAGCATAGCCCTAGCACATTGAGACATGTGAGATAAAGGGGTGAAAATCTGTTGTTTATTTCATTACAGAAGTTTAAATATTAAATCCCTAACGAAGACACAAAAACAGCGAAGACTATCTCTACGACTGCGGTACTGTTTCCGGTCTAGCAGAAGGCTCACTTTCGTTATTGGAATTGGACATTATCTGCAGCGAGAATGACAGACTTTAGTGTTAAATTTGTCTCCAAGAAAATTAACAAAATTCGTTGGCGGCCCAAAGCTGACGTGAAATCGCCACCTTCAACCACTTTCGCTACGGGAAGTTGGGATGATCAGGTAAACAGTTTGTTCTCAGGTGTTGGGTTGGCTAGTAATTTTCTTTTTAAAACTACCGGGTTCGGTTCGAAATTCAAACATTCAACATTCAATTTCAAGTTTAATTTAATACTAAATAGTTTATAGACAACGAATGATTGTGAAAACCTCACTCATCTATTATAATTATTATAATATTCTTTTCATTTCATTGTCTTCGTACAATTTTACAGTTGTTATTAACATAATGGTAAAATTGCTTTTTTTGACACATCGTCGATCGGCGAGTGGGTCGTCCGTCAATTTGGCGCTCCTACTTTGAATCATTCCCCAAAATGGCGGCATGCCACATTCTGGCCATATACGGACTTTCTGCCAAGGAACAAATCGCGGCAAAACTAGGATTACTTGACAATCAATGTCAACATTTGCACACGGTAGTAGTAGCAGACGATAAATACCGACCGTTGACAACAATTTTCGAGCGTTTCTGCAGACGATATTAGCGACCGTTGACCAATTTTGAGACATGACGATGAAAGACGATTAGCAATACTGTGTTCTTCCGATTGGAGGATTTAGCGGCGGTAGATGTCAGACTTGTTGGCATGCGCCAAACGCGATTAAACTCATCGCCGAGCGTATCCCCGCGCCGCGGGTAGCGGCGCAGATGGGGGCTAAACTAGGTGCCTGGGACTCACGAGTACAGTAATTGGAGGAAGTTGCAGGGGAGATGCGGTAGCTGCTGCTCGTGAGTCCCAGCCATCTAGTTTAGCCCCATCCGCGAGTAGCGCCGCGGGGGATACGCTCGGCGGTGAGGCACACTCGCAGAAGCAGGTCGGCAAGCAACGTATCGCCGAGACCCTGTCAGAGCATTTGTTTCGTTATCCGGAGCCGGCACATATATTTTTAATGGAACAGACCCGCATTCGGATATTTTTGGATATTTTATGGCCAGAAATTGGCCAATTGAGCTCTCTTTCTAATGCCATCATATTAACGCCGCCATTTTGGGGAACGATTCAAAGGATAGCCGTCAATTGGCTAGCCGGTGGACGGCTTCGTCGTCGGTCGAGACAGTGACAGTATCCAGTATCTCGATTTCAATCGCTCATCAGCACTGCAAGAGTCCTTTTGCAAAGCTTTGCTTGGTGGCGAGCAGTGCTGAGCCATTTTATGTAGTGCAAATAAACCTAGTTACAGTTATCGAAAAACGGTCCCAAATTATCAAGGCCGAAATTATACCCTAACCCTAACAGGGCCTCAGTCACATGGCAGTTTCGGACTTCCGGTGACTTAAATTGTGAAGAGTATCTTCCACGCCACTACGAGCTGCATGGATTGGGGCTAAACTAGATGGCTGGGACTCTGAGCAGCAGTTACGACATGTCCTGCAGCGTCCTTCATTTTATTTGCTCGCGTGAGTCCCAGCCATCTAGTTTAGAACCCCAATCCACGCCGCATGTAGCGGTGGCGGTAGTCTCCTGAAGTCCGCAATTGACATATGACTGAGGCCCTGTTAGGGTATATTTTCGGCCTCGATAATTTCGGACCGTTATTCGGAGGATAGACTGATTTTTTTAAATTTTAGCAATGCATGTCAAGTCATTGTTTTTGTCAGAGCTAAGACAAGCAATTGCAATCTATCTATATATATAACTATAACTCAAAGTTTGTTTGACTATTGAATAATATGTCAGTTGTTAGTTTAAAAAAAATTAAGATACAGTGGTATATTGTATATAAGATACGTAGGTGAAGATCCCTTTGCATGCCTTAGGCGCATTGGGCATATAGGAAGAGCGTCCAATATTTTTACAGACCAATCAGCACTGGGTGGGTAATGTGGTCAGCACTACGCCGGCCGTCTTTACTTCCCCAGGAGAGCCATCCTGGTACCTATTTTAGGCTGGGTTGACCTGTGACGCCCCATACCGTGAAAAAATAAAAAATACGCAGCTAGCAGTGGGTTTTGATTGCGGTACGTTGGAATTACGAGTCAGACTCGCAAAGCCTAAGCCACGAACGTCACTTAATATACGTACTTAGACATTAAAATGCCAAAAAAGACGTAAAGTAATTAGTATACCAAACACATTTTCTCGTTAGAAATACAGGGACAATTATTAATTTAATACTATCCCATTAAAAAAAAAATCATTTTATTGTTGTAAAATGGTGTTCTGGCAACATGCTGCAATGCAAGGCAATTTAAAAAAAAAAACAGCTGACTAATTAATAATATGTTAGTCGTTTTGTTTAAACTCAATGTTTTTAATATATTTTAATTTAAGATGATGCAGAATATGCCTTATTGCTTTGTACATGTATATTTAAACATCATGAACCTAAGTTCTCAACTCATGTTTCACGTGTGCTGCAGTATCCCTCCAAAGACACATTAGCTTGTCATATTGAAATAACCTGGTTTTTTCAAATTTGTGTCTTCAACAGCAAAACAGTGTATGCTTGTGGCAGATCCATGGCAGAATAGCCGCTATACAGAAAGACAGTCCTGAGTCAGCCTTGGAACATGAACCTCAAAAAGTCCATGAGAAATCGCATGTGGGGGATGTCCTGGACATGCAGGTGAGATGTGGTTTATTTTTAAACTCATACAATTTGTCTTTCATTTGATAGATTAACAGTAAATGGTAACTAGACAAACACGATGCATCGACAGATTCACATTTTGTTTGGATTTATAAATGTGTTTTGTTTGTTTTTGCTTTATTATATGTTAATGGCAATGGATCAAGAAGAGGAAGAACATCGACATTCTAAACAATTTGAACATCGAGAGTTGGCTCTCAAACAGCATTGTAGTATTTTGGCCACATCAAGCGTCATGGTGGCTTGGAAGAGATGTTGATAAAGGGTGCAGTTTGTGGAAGGCAAGGCAGGGGTTGATCACCGCGAAGATGGATAGAGGACATTAAAGATGCATTAGCATTGAAAGCACATGGGGCTGGAAAGCTGAGTATGGAAAGGGATACTTTCAGCCTTGTCATGAAGAGAGCGATATTCTGTAAAGGACTTGCTGATTGATGATATGTTGATGTAAATCTGTAGTTATGCACCTGAGAAGATACTGCCTGAAAATAAATTGTGCAGTATATTGTTTGTGTAGGCATTATTAAAATTCATTACAGGAAAACATTCTTTAGAACTATTTTAATCACAGAAACACAAAACTAGCAAACATGTGGAAGTAAAATTAGTAACTTTTAAATACAAATATACTGTTCAAACCTCAGGGTTGTAATTGGGAAAATAAAGTGTTCATTGACTTCTTGGAGTAGATTTTACTATTTTGTAGATCCTATAATCAGTTGTGTAATGGGTAACATTATTATTTTAAATATTTTTTTGAATGATTATGACACAAACTGTACAATAAGCATTTAGATAATCGTTATAACACTGTCTTAAAAACATGTTCTTCATTTGGAGGTAAAAATATTTAGAACATGTCAGCATATGAATTTGAACGAGAATCAGGTTTTGGCTGTTGAGCTGATATATTATGGAACATTTCTCAGAGAATCAGGTGTCAAGAAAATAATTATACTGTTATTCTGGAAGAGTGAATACTGAAAAAACTGGCACCTAAACAGCATTGAGTCGAGGGAAAGTGCAATATTTTTTTAATATTCAGGTCGCTGTCTTAAACTGGAAGGAATAATTATAAAACAATTATTTCTTTTTCTTTCTCACTGAATACTGGCTTTTCTTATGAGATGGCCAGAGGCCTCTGTGAAAGTTGTGGTGTTGCGCAATCTTGCCGTCTTCAAAACCATGTCTTCATTCATGTACTGATTTTCTTTCCTGCCATGATCAAATGCTATCAAGAATCTTTTCTCTCCATAAATCTCCCCTCATATTTTTTCTTACAGTCAGGTTACAGTGCAATTTAACCATAAGACTAGCATGTAACATTGAAACCTCTTTTGATTACAGTATGTGTCCCGGGACTATCTGGCTGTGGCGTCATCGACTGGAGATGTGACGCTGATGAAGCATCTCCCAAATACAGAGGTGATGACTCATAATACTATATAGTAGTTGTATGAATGTTTATAAATTTGTCTCTGTTACTGTCTTTCTAAGTTTAGTTAGGTTAAAAACTAATGCAGCACTCCGTCCCCATCTTCAGCAGCCAGTGCAAAGTTCCAATTCTGATGGTGCTAGTAGCAGTCTGACTGTGTGTCCCTGGTCTCTTCCCTCTGCGTGTTGATACGATCCACTAGTCGCTGCCTGCTGGACCTTTCTTTTAAGACCGTGATGTGCTGGAAATCAACAGTAGACCCTTAACTCCATGAGTCCCAGGGGGTTTAGCATCACAGGCCCAGGGAGTAGTAAAGAAAGTAATAAAATCGGCGCATCATGCATTCATTGGGCTTCTAGGTAGACTCAAAGAGCAAACAACCATTTTGTAAGAGTCAGCTTATTAGGGTTTCCTTCAGTTGGAGCACCTCTGCTTGAAAGGCAGGTGACCAACAGCCTGCATACAAATAAGCCAGGTCTGTGATATGGATGTGCACACAACACTCATGTTCTTGAGCAAGACTAAAGTTCAGAAGTGGATGAACAACCAGAACTTTCTGCCAGCATTTGCAGCCAGTGTATGCGAAGAAAACCATGATAGTCAATTTGTCCGGGTGCACTTCTCTAATTCCCTCCTGCCTGTTCATTTCCTTACACACTTAAATACCCTAGAAAAAATATCTAAAGGATGTAAATGCTCTAGAGAAAATGTCTATATGATGTTAACTAGTTGGGATCTCTCAGCTGATTCTTGCCATGCTGCATGGAGTTTACCTGTCGAGCATCTGTAAATAAGGTAAAATCAGTGATCATTCTCATGCCATTGGCTTATCAAACATGTGTTGTTGGACCTGTATTGCCAATCACCACTCCATTGGTGATGTTGTCATCATCATGATGGGCCCCTTTACTTCCAGGATATTTCCTTATACTCATTTTGGACTTGGTCCACCTGGAAGCCAAAATACATTATAGCAAGTTAAACTATGTCAAGACCCTTGACTTAAACACTGTTTTGTCTCAATGTAATGTTACCTTATTCAGTCTGAAGATGGTAAATATAGAAGTGCACCGTTTTATAACATGCCACTCTGCCATAAATAAATTAGTACCAGAAAATTTTCTAAAAATTAAAAGTGATCAGTGGATCAGCATGAAATTGACCATCATTTTCTGGTACCAGTTGATTTGTATAAATATGGGGTGGTTTTGTTTGCCTCATATGCCCTATCTTATGTTAAAGGGCGTTTACTTTTCTTTTAATAGCATACATCTGTTTTCTGTTTGCCCCCATAAACTTATTCTTGAAAAATTACTGTACTTGCTCAACACATAAATTAGGAATGGGTCTTCATGCTGAACAGATCCCAGAACATCTCCTGGAGGATCTGCAAAATTATATAAGGTCACACCCGGTAGACCTGACAACTAAGTTTTGCAGAACCCAAAAAATCTTTTAGCTGAAATTCCTGTTTATGGCACATAGTGGATTAAGGGCATGACCAGAGACCACTACTCTACTTCCTCAGTGACATGACAAAATAATGTGGTCTTCCCCTGGACCCTGTCTTACAAATATTGCTTGACTCTCATTTTTTAAGACCTTCAGCACTTGTGTGATGTGCTCAGCATCATGCTAGTTGGCTGCCTTTACATCCCAGGACGTTTTCTGGTACTGTAATTAGACTGAATTGGCATGGGGACCCATGCAGATTACAAAACTCACTTCGGTGCACGCTCTAATGGACTGGCAGACAAACCTATAGTATTTTAAAATTCTTTGTGAGGATTCCAGGCGCCGATTGTCGGGGTAAAAGAATAGACCCCCTGCCACACTCTAACAAGCATGTCGTACAAGGTGGATAATTAGATGCTGGCTGAAGTTGGATGTGCTGTGTCAAATAGGTACAAATATCACAACCTAGCTGTAAACTACTGCATAGTGTGCCAGCTACACTTCTAACAGCAAACAGAAGTATGTTAAATTAATAAACTTTTCTTGTCAATCTGCTGATTTGCCAGGTTTTGAGCACAAGATGTCATTTGATATCTTTGCTGACTATTATCTGCAGATATTCTTAATAATACCTGTGTGCACTGAAGCTTGTCATTTGTTCACACTTGTCCCTCATTTTCTTGTTGAGCAGGCTTTGAGCACAATTTTTTCATGGGAAAACCTGCACCACTTTGCATCCGGTGCCAATGCTCCTTGCACTTGCCTGGCAACAAGGGGAGATGATTGGATTGCCACAGGTGGCGAGGATGGCCAGATTGTTGTGGTGGCCATTGGCCAGAAGTACCCATTGCAGACTATAGGTAGGCTGATATCTGACTCCTCTTTCTCAAAGTCTTACATCTGCATCTCTTATATTTCCCTGAAGCTGTCCTCTGTGTCTTTGATATTTAATTTAGGCTGTCCTCTGTATCTCTCCTCTCTGATAAATCAGAGAACCAGAATACAAGTGAAATCCAGGATGCATACTGGAAAGACAAGAACTGGCATTTCTCGACAGAATCTCAATAACTATTATATTGATTGGGTCACCTGAACTTTGCAGAGAAGGACTAATGCCATTCGGCAAAGCACTTGATGATGTTGGGTTTTCAGAAATAATCCTATTTTCCGCTACTGGAAAAAAAAGCAGTGCCACACATCCCCCATTAGTGAAACAAAGCAACAATAACAAAAATGTTATTTAAAAAAAAAAGAAATTTCAAGCTGGAATGATTTAAAATTATGCACATTAATTTTAATGGTAAATAGTTTCAGGATAGGAGTTATTCACCAAGCGCGCTCAGTCATGGAGCAGGTTAGAGTCATATCCTGAAGTTCCGCTGTATTTACCTCCTGCAGCCATCTAGAATAGGCTGTATCTTACACAAAAATCAACCACAAGAAATACAGCTTCTATAAATATTTACTGAAGTTTCCAGGCATCAGATAGAAAGCAAATCATTGAAAAGAATTAACAGAGAGAGACGACCAAAAGTTGAAATGTGAGAAACATGTTAACAAGGGCACACAGAAGATCCTTAATCACCCCCACCCACTCAATGCATTGATGAGTTAACTGCTGGAGGGAAAGAAGAATCAGATCTGACTGGATAGGCTTCTACAGATCAGGATGTGATTTTGGCGAAATCACATAAACAGATGAAGTAACTACACAACAAGCGAGGAAATGTTGAGGAGAGCAAATTTGATGGCATGCATCGGAGTGAGGTTTGATCACAGCCTGTGCTTCAAAGAACATGTTGACCATGTCATAACAAAAGCACGCAAAGACCTGTCAGCAATGAGGGTCATGGGTGCTGCTAACACCGAGCAGAGACTTGTACTTTCTCCCATCGAATATGCTCTAGCCATACTCAGATTGAAAGACTTAAGAAGGTGCACAATGAAGCAATGCGCATTTTTCTTCACTGAAGACACCTTTTGTGTAGCAATGAGGTACCTTCTTAACTTCCCTACCATGAACTACAGGATCAAGATCTGGAGGGCTCAGCACACCTCAAGATAAGCTCAAATCTCAAGCACGCTTTGCACCACAAGTTCTTCAAGAAACAGGACTATAGGCTTAAAAGAGGCAAATCGTGGCAGTGGATGACATGCAGGTTTGCAGCCTTACAGATATCCACCCATGTGAGGAATAGATACCAGCATCTAAAGCGCCAAATCTCACATTCTCCTGTGTCGTGATGCTCGATAGAATTGTCGGGAGCAGAATCCAGCTGCTGTCATTGCCGAGGTATGCACACTTATCAGTGACAAGTCAGATAAGGCAGATGTGGTGATCTTCACAGACGGGTCCCTTATACGAGGACATAAGAGTGGATGGGCTTTGACAACTTGCTCTTCGAGCTGTGCCTTCTTCATGACTACAAGCAGCATGGTGATGGTGTTGACACAAGCTTTCATGTGGCTAGAATCACGGGACTATTCCCGCGTGTGTGTGCTGAATGACTTTTTTTTAGCATGATCCGGCGGGTCGAGGCAAGCTGGTTTTGTAGACAGTGGTTTGAGTCATTGCAAAACTCTCATGTGGGTGCAGTTACCTTCGTATTCATCCCAGGAAATGCAGGTGTTGTTGGTAATGAAAGAGCTGATAGACTGGCAGGTGCTGTGTTAGTTGAAGATGGCCGTTTCATGAATCATGCAGACATTGTCATTGCCCTTAGAGAGATAGGACGTTTTGAGGATTTTGGGAGCAACGTTTCCACATCACTGAATACAAGGATTAGGAGTAAAGATCGGCTCAGCCAAGCATAAGAAGCACACGAATCCTTGTTAACCAACATAGGACTGGCACTTTTACCCGCACAACGGCACCTGAGCACCTAAGGATGTGTTCGGAGTGATGTGATGATAATCCAACTCATAACTCACTACACACAGAAGGAAAGAATGACTGATTGAATAGATGACTTTCTTATAAAAGTTTCTTTGATGCGCTATTAGAAAAGTGAAATTTAGCTCTGTAGCCTAAAGGTTAGTGAACTTGATCCATAGTGCAGTCCTCATTATTTACCGGGATTCTGTTTCTCTATAGGACGGTGAGAAAAAAGCCACTCTCGTGGCTTTCAGGCTAGTATACAAAAGTCACATCTTGGAAAGCCTTGAGGTCTCGCCACATACTATTCCTGTAGTTAGCAGTTGACACATTGTAGCCAACCTCCATTGTTGATACCACATACATATTGTTTTTACATTTGGGAGATGCCCGGTGCTAGGAAAATTTGATGCTTTCTTCACACATCATGGGGTGTGGGATCTGTTTCAGGGCTGGATTTTTGGGTCTGTCAGGGGTGAATTAAAAATTCTGACCTGTGCACTTGGTGGTGACTGCTTTGGCAGACAACCTTTATTCCCTGGCTCCAGCAGTCATAACAAAACTGCATAGGTTATAGTTTATTGATTTTATAATTGTTCTCCCCTCCCCCATTTGTTGCCACCCTTATAATGGTGGTTGGTACATTATGTTTTGGTTTACAACTATGTTGAAAAATCTGCACTTTTCAGCTCAACACATCCTTTTTTAATTTTTTAGAGGGCATATGTATTTTTTTTTTTCTTCAAATTTTTACCTTTATTGTTGCAGAGAAGGCAGACAGCTGTACAATAAATGCCCTGACCTTCCTGAAACAGACAGAGATTTTAGCAGTCAACTCGTTCGGCCAGCTGAAGACCTTTGACTTGAGACAAGCATCCAACAAGCATGCACAGATATTTTCTGTGTAAGTATTCTGTGTTTGGCTCATCTGTGCAGTTATTACGGTGAACTTTTGTGTGTGAGGGGGGATTAAGAAACAGAGACAGCTCATCACAAACATGATAAGATGCCCTCAGCAGTTTTGGCCACAACATGAGACGAAGAGAGAAAGTTGTGAGCAAATGTGAGAAATAAAGTTGTTACTGAGTTGTGGCCCTACTGAAGTACACTGAAAATACAGTGGACAGCCTAAATTAATAATCTGAAACCGTTATAAAGAAAGTAAGAGTGCAGACAGTTTATTGCAAACATGAAAAAGAGGCTGTCAGCATTAGTCACATTATTGGACACGGGTAGATTCATGGGAACAGGATGCCACAGGTCACAAAGCATCTGGGGGGGGGGGGGGGGATTAGCAAATGGGGAAACGATAGCAGATAGGTTAAAAGCTAAGCATCTGAGAAGATGTCACATACGTGTATCAGATAGGTTAAGAGCTAATCATCTGAGAAGATGTCACATACGTGTATCAGATAGGTTAAGAGCTAATCATCTGAGAAGATGTCACATACATGTATGGCAATGATGGTCCTGAAATTGTGTGTGCTTATTGTGGAGGCTTCTTCTTAACGTGAACTGGCCTTGCTAGTGACACTCACCATCACCATGGGCTGTGTTTCCCATGTCTCCTTATGGCACAGTATAACATTGGAAAGATGGAAAAGTACCAGCAGTTGTATAAGAATATAGCATGTAACAGTTAAAATGATTTATGGACAAGGAGATAAAGGCAGTGAGAGAATATTTTATCAGAATATTAAAATTATCACTGAACAAATTACTGCATTACTGTGGATGTCATGCGATGTGGGAAAGTATTATTGCTCAGTGAAGTAAAAATGAGAATTGTCCAATGTTGTTATAGTATTTTCAACAAATATATATTTGGCACATAATGAGGTGAAGTGGCCAGAGAATCACCTAACAGGTACTGCAATGGGGAACCAAGACACCCAAGAGATGAACACTGGGGAGAGAGTCCAAAGATAGTGGTCTTGATTACATGCATGACATGAAAAGGATTACACAGGAAAGGAACAACTGAATGGAAGACTAGACTACAAGCTCTGTGTGGCCTATAATGGCACAGAATGATATTTGTAATATTTAGCAATGCTGCTTTGAGCAGAAACTTGGACAGTGGCAAGTAGAAAGTTGAATTGGTCCTCTAGAGATCATCATTATGTGCCTTGCTCAGAATTTGGGGGGGGGGGGGGGGGGGGGGGGGGGGGGTTTGTACTGATGTTAATATTGGAATATTCTTGAAACCGCAGGACAGAAAACCATGTACCCTTGTTGTGTGCCGACAAACATCCCGGCCAGGAACATATTGTAGCAACTGGCGGAGGAGACGGAATGCTGACCATCTGGGACTTGAGGCAGGAAAAGTTCCCCATGACTCTGCTGGAGGCACATTCTGGTCCAAGTGAGTTTGTTTCTGACATTTGTGTTTATCCCCTCTTCTAAGACTTTATTTAAATTTGTTTTACTAGGGGTTTTTTCCTTCTCTTATTTAATTGACAGATTAAATGTTTAATTTGTTGCTGTTAAATTCTGATTTAATTGACATCTTTTCTTTTAGTTTTTGTTTGACAAATTTTTCGTTTCATTATCTATTCCTGTTTGATACATTTTATGTTTTCCCGCTTCTTTACTATTTGCGAGCTGCTATTGTGTCACAAATAGATGCACACCTGCGGATCCCAAGATTATGGATTTTTCCAAAATAACCTTGGCTCCGAGGTTGATTCAGCCTCAAATGTGTATCAGGTGAAGACAGCAGGATGATGTTGACCACATAACCCGCCGATTTGTCTATCAAATATAGGTCTATCACAATATGACTGAAGATATGGAGAAGGATCCTTTAATTTTACTGTACAGTATAAAAGTATCACTGCAAAAGGGAAATTGCTGTGATGGGGGAGCTTGTGTTTCTAAATGACCCTGAGAGCTATATCGGTGGTAGCATAGCTCCGGCAGGGCCTGCCAAGCCAGAAAGGTCAAAGGGTAGAGCACAGACAAAGAGAGACACCATTGTCCTACAGGCTGAGGGTTGAAGTGGGGGCTGACACAAGAGTATATTTGTATTTTGTTTTGAATCTGTTTTTCATTCTTTGTCTGGCAGTGTGGGAAGTCAAGTTCCATCCACACAACCCCAACCACCTATTCACGTGTTCCGATGATGGGTCACTGTGGCACTGGGATGGGTCCGCTTTTACCTCCGACCCTCTGCCTGGTTTCTTGTCAAGTAAAGGTATGTTCAGATGTGAGATAAAGAGAGTTGCAAGAATGTTGGGATTTGTGCATGTTTCCTTACTGTCAGCCATCAACTGATGTTAAGGGGTAACATTTTTTCCCTATCGTTACAGCTGCAGGGTTGACTAAACTTAACCATGTTTGTTGCCCTGGTAAGGCTTACAAAAAATGGGCCGTGACCCTGTGGCAAACACCCCCCTCCCCCCTCCCCCCCAAAAAATCCTATAAAAAATGTTTTACTCTGGTCAGTAATTATTTGGTATTTACTTATCTACATTTTTTCTTCTTGAAATATATAAAATATAAAGGGAGATGTCAGTTAACAAAAACAGAGTGAAGAATTAAATGGAATATGCTTCGCGGGGTATGAAACTGATGTTTATCGCATGATGCATGTCGTGACCTCTATCACTGAGGCTTAAGGAAAAGTTTGACATCAACTTGGCTTTTTTTTTTTAACTGTTCGGTTCACAGGAACAACCCCTAAGTAATATTTTTAGCTAATATGTTTATATCCCGGCCTTTAAACATTTTTGCAGGCACAAACTCAGCCACAGCATTAGCTATGTGCCTTCTAGATAAGTTAAAGAAAAAATATTTACAGCAGATTGGACCAACTGGAAGTGTTGGTTTTGTGTTTTTTTTTTTTTTTTTTAGGGCCCAGGGTTAATTAAAATGGATCCAGATAATTTTCAGAATTTTTCTGGGAAGGAAAGTCGACAGGAAGGTGAAGTAGTAACACTTCACAGACGGCTGCTGTGTTGACGCTCAGGAATAGATTGAAAGACTTTCAACAACAACAAGATGGGACTAAAAGAAAAACACCAGTAAAACTGAAGTTATGAGAAATAATTACAAAACAGAAAATCTAATTATCTCAAATGATGAACCAATAGAGGAAGTTGAACAATTTATATTAACTCGGAAGTAAAGTGACTCCAGATAAAGTCTGAAAAGGATGTAACATCAAGAATAAACAAAGCAAATCAAGCATTTGCCGTGCTTAACAATATATGGGAGTCAGAGTTTTAGTTTGAAGACAAAACTTAGAATATACAAAAGCAAGATTTTGGGAATACTTATACAACAGTGAATGTTGAAAAAATGACAGTGAGAATTACACATAAACTTGAGCCTTTTTAAAATAAATGTTTAAAGAAAATTCTACAAGTATTTTGGCAAACAAAATCACAAATGAAGAACTGAGGAGGAAAACAGAATGTGCATCACTGGCAAATGTTATCAAAGTAAAACGATGGAGATGGCTTGGACATGTAAGCAGAATGCCTTGTGACACTGGCAAAATCAGCTCTCCGATGGACAGCAAATGGGAAAAAGGAGATGTGGACGACCTAAGGAAACCTGGAGAAGGACAATAGAACAGGAAATAAACACTTCACACCTCAATTATCTCTTCTGCCTTGGGACTACCTGTATTATCCCCATTCTTTTCCACATAGATTGGGCAACGCCACAGATCTTGTGACTAAAAACAGTGCGCTTATACCACTGCCAGAAATCTTCTTTATTTAAACCCCGGCAGAAAGTTCTAGTTCATTTACTTCTGGTCGTTAGTCTTGTTCTCCTCTTCCCCCTCCCCCACCGCACACACACACACACACACACACACCCAATGGGACCCTGGAACCCACACAGAGACTGTGAGGAATGAAACTTGTTCCACTAATATTTTTTCTAGTAATAACACTGAGCAGTATTCCACTGAGATTCCCTGCATTCTTCTGCATCTCCTCTTCTTCACGTTTAACTGTGTGTTATTTAGTGTTATACCGTAATAAAATGTAACAAATTAGGCCTCATATTAAATGATTCTACAATAAAATGAACACAAAAATAACAAAATGGGTCATATATTCAGTGATTGTTAAATGTAATAAAATGCACATAGTAAATTGGAGATTGAAATAAGCAGTTAAAAGAAAAAAAAAAAGCTAACACATCAAGGTACTGCATTCCACACTAGTGTTAGGTGCTTCAGATTTTATATAAACAAACTAGGTTGTAGTTTCTGAAGTTATGTGACCAGTTCAATTCCTCACACCTCAAGTTAAAGCAAAGTTGTTGGGGATCTATGTTTTGAGCTTGTATGTTTCAGATTCCAGGTTCTAGTGGCTCTATTAGGGGAGTCAGCAGTTTCATTCAGTGAGGTGCCATCTCTCCACAAGAAAGATTGGATCTCCAGTATTCTCTCTCTCTCTCTTAAATTCTCAGACTGGAATTTGTCCATCTTTTGATGTCATCCTCCCACTTCTATGACTGTCTACCTGTTACTTTCTTCTCTAGCCTTTGACTTTCCCTACCAGTATGGTTTTTATGAGTTATGTCTTTTTTAAAATAAGTGGTTTAGTCCCCCCCCCCCCCCCCCCCCCCCCCCCCGTAGACATGTCTTCTGTTTTGATCATTACGTCCACCGATTGTGTGCCTTGCCATTCTGTCAGCCCGTCCAAGATCCTCTCCATCTGTCAGCCCTTCAGTGCTCACTCCTGTATTGTTTATAGAACCAGTCAAAGCTCAGGGTGATTACACTATAATGATGGTACATACTTGAGCTTGCATTAGTACCGGGGGGGGGGTTGGGGGGGGGGGGACACATAATACTGAGTCAGCAGACGAGCATTATAGCTACTGCTCAACTGCAGCTGTGAAAATTTAAGTGCATATTTTAAAAAATATCACACTGCACAATCACAATCTCTTACTTATAGAAGCTCATAATTCTCACTTGTGTTGTGGCACAAAAAATTTCCACAAGCAAGCACCGTAGAGAAGAAGACAGAAGTTTTCAGCTGTAAAAACACACTGAAGGCTTACATGAAAACACATCACATCAGTAGCTATTAATTGTTTTAGAAACAGCTTAAGACATTACCTATCCATTCAGAGCATTGGACTATGAGTGAAAATGAACACCACTAGGTCCACACACTTAGCAATTCATATCCGGTGACGTAAAGTGCCACTGTTGGGATGAGGATGCCCCAGGTACAAATTCCAGAAACCCCATTGAACCGCAAGGTTATACTGGGATCCCCTACTATTAGATAGTAACCTGAAGTCAAATAGGGGTAGGGTAGTTACATTAACATTGAACTGTAGTAGCTGTTTCTCATGTATTTCTGTTCTTTTCCGCCAGTTTCTGTTAACACTGTTGCCATGGCTGTGACTGTTTACATTTTCCGTCAACACTTTTTTTGCGGGTCTACCCCAGGTTTTCATTTTGTTTTAACACTGTTGTGTACGGCTGCTAATTGTTCTTTTATTCCCAGAGGAAGTGTCCTTATTTCTTACACGCTGGATTATTGATATAAAACTCTCACATCTCTTGCACACATTGAGGAAATTTATGTGGAAAAAATTTGAAATTTGTGTTTTCCTGGACAATTCATGGTGTGGTAAAAATGTACATATGTTCAGAAAAAATTAGGATGGTTTTAAGCCATGTGATTGCCAAGTAGTTATGCAGTAGGGATTAAAAACATAGCAGGTATTTGGCTTTTTTTCATAGAGATTATGGCTTTTGTTTGTAGTATAAATTTGGACAGTTAAATAAGATGGGCACTGCACATGCTTGATTCTGTGGGTGGGTTGCAGTTTCCATTGTTGAAAGAAGGCTTATGTCATTGAAATATCATTATAGAAAAAGCACAAGTATTGGCAGGCACTCATGTAACTAAAGGAGAGGAGTGAGATTAGAGGACAAACTAGACAACATATAAAGCTGTAGGGAACATGTCACCTACAAATGACTGGCTAGTCTGCAAGTATCAGATGATTGTTGAGTTGGTGGTCATTTATGTATGAGAAGAATTGATTGGTTAATTTGTGATGAATTGATTGGTTAGTCTGCAGTCATAAATACATAGGATAAGATGATTGGTTGATCTGTGATCAAGTATACATTTGATGAGTTGATTGGGTGAATTGATGTGAATAAGTATGCCTGTGACAAGCTGATTGGCTAATATGTGAAGTACAAGATTTCCATAAAAATTCTTTATTATAGATGTAATCATTTTTGGATCGACTGTTCACATGAATTCTGTTGAATTATATATAAATACCCTTTTGAATGATTTAGTTCCCCACAAAGGGTTAACATTAGTTGTCTGAAGCTAAGGACAAGAACCATCAAGTTATAGGCAGTTTTGACAGAATTTGATTAGCAATTACCTTAAGTTTGTCAGTAAACCAGCACTTTTGCCAGACAGGACTTGTAGACAACTATTTTATCATAATATTTTTGGATAACTTCACTTGAGCAACACATGTTGGTAGTTGTAAGTCAGTGTTTGCATGATGTCCATCTATGTGTGAGATCTAGTTGGTACTTGCATCTGGTCAGTCTGTGTGAGATCTAGTCGGTACTTGCATCTGGTCAATCTGTGTGTGAGATCTAGTTGGTACTTGCATCTGGTCCATCTATGTGTGAGATCTAGTGGGCACTTGCATCTGGTCAGTCTGTGTGTGAGATCTAGTTGGTACTTGCATCTGGTCAGTCTGTGTGTGAGATGGTTATTACTCCAGCAGTCCGGACTTGACCATGGGCAGCAGTTTGTAGTTGTAGCCTGTTCTGTATCCCTGATAGGAGTAAAACATAATTTGATGAGATCACAGAAACCTGGACAATAAAGAATCAGTTAGAAAACAGACTGATAGCATTTGGAGGGTGCACAAATTGATAGCATTTGCAGGGTGTGTTACTGGCCTAGTAGTCAAGATTTTAATTTCTACTGTGGTAGACTTCTAAATCTAGCTTGGGCTCCCAGGTTGATTGGGTTAACATTTGGTACAGTGAAGTGTCCTGGGAAGGAAAGGCAAAACACACAATCTCCTTATGGGCCTTTAAAAATGTGGGGTTAGCACTATATGCCTAGAGGCTTTTTTTTGGGCTTGTTTTTGTTTGTTTACTTTTTCAGTCCCAAGGAATCGATACTTGAACTTGCACTATCCCAAAGATTAGAACATTTCTGCTCACGCTTCTTGAACTGTAATGGGTTAAAATGAAAGCTATAATGACGGAAAGGGTAAAAATAAAAAAGCTTGGTGACAGGAGGTACTATACAGGTTTGGTGGCTGGAGTTAAAGCTTTTTGGCAGAAAAAGGTTAAAATAACAGTTAGGATGGTATGGGTTAATGTCACAGGAGTGTGGGATGGAAGACATGATGAAACAAATTATATCTAGAGAGTAATCAAATGGTGTATGGTGAGTTGATAGGTGTTGAGAGAGTTAACCTTATGAGAGAGTGGGGAAAATATATTCTTGTCTTTTGTGCCTTTCATCTGCCAGTAAAGTATAGGCACTTAGCAAACTCGGAAGCCGCATTAGGTGAAGTAGCTAGATGGTCATGGGTTCAAATCCTCATCACATCTGATTTATTCCCCAAAAAAATGACTGGTTGACCCAGTCTAAAATGGGAACAAGGGTAAAGATCTGGGAAATAAAGGTAGCTGGTTGGTTTTATGTTGACCACATCATCTATCAAGTGCCAATTAATCTGTAACAGTATGAGTCTAGCATCATATGCTGATGCACCACGCGCATACGGAGGGTTGTTTACTTGTTTCCTTAACAGGCTCATAGTTCCTTTCACCAACCAATTGAGTATGGGTCCATACACACTTACACCTACCTGTCATTCCTATTGAAGTATGGGCCCTCAAGAAACTCAGACCTGTCTTTTTTAGATTTGAGGTTTTTTTTTTGTGTTGGAATTTCCTATTAGCCCTCTCTTTCCCTCCTGGGAACACAAAAAAATGGCCATAATCCCATTGGAATTCCAGAGAAAAATACTTAAAGCAAAAATAATTTTACGCAGATCACTACTAAATTCGTAAAAAAAATACTTTTCTCAGTTGTTTTTCTATATATATATATATATATAAAAACAACTGAGAAAAGTATATAGAATACATTCTCTGGGTCCTTTAAAAAAATGTGTCAGGTGACTCGTGGCATGACCTCTATCACTGAGGCTTGTTGGAAAACTTTGACCTCAACTTGGCTTTAAAAAAAACATTAACTGTGTTTGGCTATGGAAGTTGGAAAAGGGAACCTGGAAGTGTCCTTTTGCGGCTTAATGCTTTAGTGATGGGTCAGTAACCAGCCCTCTCAGTTCACTTCATTGAAGTCATGCTACTACTTTTTTACCTTGGAAAAGAATACTGACCTTGAAAAACCTGGAATTTTGACTGCTGCGGCGAAATCGTCGGAATTCCTGCGATTTAAGGCAGTTAGGCTTTTTTGGCTAGTTTTAGTTACTTTACTTTCATTTCAGGTATGAGGGCAGTTCATTATCAGCCATTTTCAGCTGAAATGGCTTGTTAAAGGCTAGGGAAGAGCAGGCTGTGTTGCAGCACCGGGATACACGCAGACAGCAGCGGCATGCCATGGGGCGGGAAGGATCAGCTGCCGTTTTTTGTGCCTTTGTTTCTAGCGGGTCCAGCAGTATTAATAGTATAAATAGCTTCAGGGCCATGGTGTCTAGAAACAAAGATTACAGTGGGAGATAGTGTGGCTAAGCAAAGTGACATCAGCTGGATTTCCCAGTTCTATTTTTGGCCCGATTTATTTTTACAGTGTGTTTAGCGATCATTATTATAATTTCCCCAGTTTCCCTCGTTTGTTCTCTTACCCCCACCCCCTTATTCTCTCCTTTCCTCTTTCACTCTTCTGCCTCTTGCTCCCTCTTTTCCGTCTCCTGCATTATCTCTCTCCCTCTCCTCAGATCGTCATCTTATTCTCTTGTCTCTATCTATCCTTTTACTCTCTCATTTCCTGTCCCCGCCCCCTTTTCCAATTTTATTTCTTGTTTAAATGTTTACTAAATGTGCTGCTCCATAACTCTTTTCCAAGTAAAGGTCAAGTACACAGGAAGCTGTGTTATAGTTGGGGGGTGGGGGTGTTCAGCATGAACCTTATGGATATTTCTTTTGATGTCAATTTTGTATTTTAGTGTGTTATTTTTGTTAGCAGGCCTTAATCTTTGTCTCCCTGCCTGACCCCTCACATTTTGTCCTACCTGTCCCTCACTCTCTGCCTGTCTGTCACTGGCTTTTTCTCTTTGTATTTTCTGCTCTCCCTCACCCTCCCCCTCTCTCCCTCTTCATTTGGCTAGAAGGTTATGTTTTGCCCAGTGCAGAACATTTAATGTCCATCACTCCCCCTCCCTCACACACATATCAAATATATGTGTACTTCTATAGTATAAACACATTTGTCATTCCCCCTCCCCCCCCTTTCCCCACGAAATTGATTGGTAAATTTGGCTATGAACCTTGTTAACAATTTCATGATCCTCGAGTACTAGAGTTTAATTCAGCTGCAGTCTGCATTAAAAAATAAGATGTTTGTGGTTTTCAAATTATGGTTCGAGAGTTGATTGTGGCCTTGCCTCATATTTCCAAAGACAGAAGTGGGTGCTGTAGCCGGCCTTTATTATGGAGATGACACACTGTGTATATGTACATTAGATTTTAATAGATTTAATTACTTATGCCATACAGGTGTCTTGTCTGACTGGACATAGGGGGCTCTCTCTTTCCCTTTTTATGTCCATTTCTTCCTCTCTCTGTCACACCTCTCTTCTTTTCCCGCTGGTCTCTCTCTCTCTTTTTGTCCTTCTCCATCTTCTCTTTCCCTCGTTTGTTTTCTCATGTGTCTGATTCCCCTCCCCCCTCCCTGTCACACACACTCTCTGTCATTCTCAGATGGGCAGAATATTAGAGAGGCAGAATATTAGAGAGGCCTGTGTGGATAGTTTTGACCCTTTGAAAGTAAAGTTTGTTCATTCATTCTCTTCTCTGCCTTTCTGATCGTTGCACAAACTTTGTAACAGGGAGATTCCAATTCCATTTATACCCATCAGCAGAGACCACAGCTGATTCCTGTATAGTTCACAGAAACTCACCTGAGACTCACACGCTGCCACTGCATTGAAGGCCAGAAAAAAGGCCTCCTCCACCGTCTGGCCACAGGTGATGATACCTTGGTTCTTGAGAATCAGGACCTGGGAGTAGCAAGGATAACTAATTTCACAGATGCGGACAGACAGACAGCTTTAGGATTTCTTTCCTTGTATCTCATTCAGATACTCCCAGTTATTTTGACTTGTATCGTTCTCCCATCTCCTCATCTTTCATCTATTTTCTTGTTCTCCTGACTTCTTTTTCTCAATCCTCTTTCTTACCATTTTCACAGAATACTCAGGTCCTCCCACCTCTTCAGCCCTCACATCTCCAACTCTTCTTTTCTTCTGTCTCTGCCTTCTCTTTCCTCCTACCTTTTTTTTTTCCTTTTGTCTCTCAATCCTGCTTCCACTTTCCTCCTTCCTTCGTCCCCCCTACCTATGACCTTTTCCATGCATGGCCAATACTAAATATTTACAAAATTGGTAACCCATGTTCATTGTCTGAAGTATTTCAAACCATTCTTCTGTAAAACCATATCTCATAATTTTAAGGAATGTTTTTTGTTTGTTTTTGAGTTTACTTATTCACAGCCGAATGATAAAACTAGTTTTATGACAGACTGAGAAATCCCTTATCTGAATACCAGTGACAGGGCTTATAGCAGAACTATGTTTCATAGTCTTTTGAAAAAATATAATTTAAAAACAAATAATATAAAATAAATTATTCTCTTACCTTGTTTACTGGTCCCAAATTGGTCACTAAATCACTTTTGTCTTCGATGTACATGCCTTGGTAGTCGTGGTAACTGACATTCCCACATCTGATGGCTTCCTGGCATAGAGGCAGCAGGCCACACTTTAGGGCAGACACCTGCAAGTTTTGGAGATAGTCTATAGTTAGTTTACTACAGAATTTCTTATTCAGGGTCAGTAATAGATATGGACCCCTTACTATGCCTCAAGGTATAGGTTGAGATCCCAAGTGGTGTCATGGTGGGTTTTCTCTGAGGTTGCTGTTGGTGCTGTGCTATGAATATTTAAGAAAAAAATCGCTGTTGTTTCCCGCAAAGATATTTGTTTGCAGAATGCAGGAAAATCTATTTTTGATGTGTTTGCCATTTATCCTTTTAAAAAGCCTATTTTTGATTTATGGGGGTTGTGAGTCACTGTACTTCAATGAAATGGGGTTGCGACTTGAAAATGTTTGGGAACCGCTGCCTTAAGGCATATTGGGCATTTACTTAACAGTGACTAGAGTACCCTTGTCATGCCTTTTTTTTTTCACATCATGCATAAAGTGCTGGACCTGTATTTTTACAGACTAATTGGCATATGATAGTTGACATGGTCAACTTTACTCTGGCTGCCTTTACTTCCCAGGACATTACCTGGTGCATATTTTAATCTGGTTTAACCTGGAATCCGGGTTTATTGTTAAAATCCCTATCTCAGCCAACAAGGTGCTGTACTGGGACTAGGGCTTCTACTCGTCAAGGCCTGTATCCACCTTTCCATGGGCATCCCAGCAACAGGTTCCCTAACTGGTGTCTGGTCATCGTAGGTACCATCAACATTTCTTTCAAAGTCAGAAGAAATCTGCAGGAAAGGTGTCCAACCAACAGTCTGCATGTAGATAAGCCATATTTTAAAGTCCTGGGAGGAAAAGGCAAATTCCAGAAGCAGACGAACAACCAGGATTTTCGACTGGAGTTTATATCCTCTAAACTTAACCCTACCAGACCTGAGTCTCTGAACCTAACTGTCCCCTATACCTGAGCACCTGGGCATTAACGCCAAAAAACCAAAAACATTAATTTTCGTTACATGCAAACAAGTGGCTAGAATAAGATGAAACTTGGAGACATTGTAGAAAATAGGATTATCTTTTATCTAGCGCCAGTATTCCACCTATGTGTGCCAATCCACTCGGGAGGATCAAGATTGTTTCACAAAGTGAGCACCAGATGTTGCTGTTTGAGGGACACGCCCCCTTCTCTTACTACCGATCTATTTCTAGATTTATAATTTTCAAGATTCTCCTCATTATTCGAGCTGAATGTGTCGCTTCAACTGTGAACGTATTCTTCATGAAATTATGACTCTGCAGAGTCTAAATAAAGCAAACTATCGATCACCTGTTGGACTGTGAAAAGCCTAGACCTACTTTCCTTTCCTGTCGAAGTGCTTGGTTCATCAGCCGCTCGTTTTATTGTGAAATTTCAGGAATTTTTTCACGTAAAACTACTAATTTTATCCAGATACATGCAGGCAGACATCTAGGAAGACTATCAACCAGGTCTGATTACGATTGGCTAGTTACTTTTAGTCTGTGACGCAAATAGCCGAAAATTAGGCCCAGTGGTATAGCGTCAGGTTAAGAAATTCCTGAAAAATTGGGCCAGTGGTCTGGTAGGATTAAAGAAGAGGAAGGAATGGTATGTCTGCAACAAAATGTAGGGAGAAGTTGGAGACAGTTTTCTCAGACAGCAGTTACTTACAGCCACAGATGCTGCTGTGTGGACATGTATGATGAAGTTGATGTCTGAGCGGGCCTGGTAGATTATTGAGTGGAGGACGAATCCTGCCTTGTTGACACCAAACTCTGAGGTACCCTGGTCTATGATCCTGCCTGTGAGATCAACCTTGTGCAGGGAGGAGGCGGTGATCTCGTTATACAGAAGTCCAAATGGGTTGATGAGGAAGTGGTCGTCTCCCCCATTTTCAATCCGTGCCTGAATTTATGGAGGAAAAAGTATAGAAATGAGTGGATGGTGGACACTCAGTACACTCCGGGTTATCGGACAAGTTAAAGGAAAGTGTGTGCAACTCTGAAGTTTGTGCAGCTGATAAACATGTGTGCCAGAGAGAGTTGTGTGATTTTTTTCTTCTCTGTCTGTGGACAAGTTACATGTCTGAGGATTTTCTAACTGTATCACTGCACCGTGCATATAACATGTTTTAGAGTATAGTTACAGAAATAGATGGTCATGGTATCATGTAGTTCATTTAAGTAAACAGTCATATATTGTAATCTTGTTACACAAGTAGGCAGTAGCTAACTGATGTGGTTACATAAGTAGGCAGTAACATATTGTAATGTAGTTACAGTGTGGTAGCATTATAACATAGTTTATAAGCAGGCAGTAATATACTCCAGTGCAGTTACATAATTAGACTATAACAAGCTGATGAAATAGGTAGTAAAACATTCTGTAATGTGGTTACAAAAGTAGGCAGCAACATGCTGTTGTGTAGTTACAAAAGTAAACAGTAACATACTGTGATGTGGATACACAAGTAGGCAGTAACATACTGTGATGTGGTTGCACAAGTAGGCAGTAACATACTGTGATGTAGTTACGAAAGTAAACAGTAACATACTGTTATGTGGATACACATGTAGGCAGTAACATACTGTGATGTGGATACACATGTAGGCAGTAACATAATGTGATGTTGATACACATGTAGGCAGTAACATACTGTGATGTGGTTATACAAGTAGGCAGTAAAATACTGTGATGTGGATACACATGTAGGCAGTAACATACTGTGATGTGGTGACACAAGTAGGCAGTAACATACTGTGATGTGGTTAAAGATGCTGTGCGACCAGCCACAGAGGTCGACCAGGCGGTAGCAGGATGCCAGCTTGCATCTCACTAGTTGTTCCTTGTCAGCAAAACGGCCAGATTTGGCTCCTTTCAGGTCGTTGATGGGAACAATGGAAGCCGCTGTGGATGGAAAAATTTGGGTTAATTTCTGGATTGAGCTGACACTGGAGGACAAGTGTGTGCACCAAACATAGTGTAACTTTCGGTAGAACTAGTCTTCCTTCTCTTTTCTGCACTACTTTATTTCAAACCCCACCCACCACCTTTGTCTCCTCTTCCGTCCACTTTTGTCATCTTGCCTCCTTTCCCACTTTTGTCTGTTAAAAATCAATTTTTACACATGAATATCACCATGAGTTCCTCCCAGCCAAATCGCTTTCCTCCCACAGATCACTATCAGAGAATCTCGACACAGTATGTGTACTCAGTAGCACTGGCGAGGGTCAGATTTGCATGTACTTGAGTCAGGCATGCTGTAAATATGTGAAATTCTATCTGGGTGTGGATGTGTGTATTTGTGTTGTATGTAGTGTTTGTTGGGAAAAGGGGAAAGGGTTAATACGCCTTATGTGACCATCTATCCATTGCCTACTCCACATGAAACCATCCCTTCGTTATCTATGAGAGAAAGGGAGGAGGAACAAACAAACTATTTTCAGAGGGTCACAGTTGGGCACAAAGGCACTCATCTTACACTCCACCCTTCCAAGCACTCATCTTTCATTCCACCCTTCCAAGCACTCGTCTTACATTCCACCCTTCCAAGCACTCATCTTTCACCCCACCCTTCCAAGCACTCATCTTTCACCCCACCCTTCCAAGCACTCATCTTTCACCCCACCCTTCCAAGCACTCGTCTTACATTCCACCCTTCCAAGCACTCATCGTTCACCCCACCCTTCCAAGCACTCATCGTTTACCCCACCCTTCCAAGCACTCATCTTTCACTCCACCCTTCCAAGCACTCATATTTCACTCCGCCCTCCAAGC
Organism: Candidula unifasciata; assembly: GCA_905116865.2. Lineage (NCBI taxonomy): Eukaryota > Metazoa > Mollusca > Gastropoda > Stylommatophora > Geomitridae > Candidula > Candidula unifasciata. The sequence goes on along the minus strand of CAJHNH020000878.1, from coordinate 172,256 downwards.
ACTCATCTTACATTCCGCCCTTCCAAACACTAATCTTACATTCCGCCCTTCCAAGCACTCATCTTTCACTCCGCCCTTCCAAGCACTAATCTTACATTCCACCCTTCCAAGCACTCATCTTTCACCCCACCCTTCCAAGCACTCATCTTTCATTCCACCCTTCCAAGCACTCGTCTTACATTCCACCCTTCCAAGCACTCATCGTTCACCCCCACCCTTCCAAGCACTCATCGTTCACCCCACCCTTCCAAGCACTCATCTTTCACTCCACCCTTCCAAGCACTCATATTTCACTCCCGCCCTCCAAGCACTCATCTTACATTCCGCCCTTCCAAACACTAATCTTACATTCCGCCCTTCCAAGCACTCATCTTTCACTCCGCCCTTCCAAGCACTAATCTTACATTCCACCCTTCCAAGCACTCATCTTTCACCCCACCCTTCCAAGCACTCATCTTTCATTCCACCCTTCCAAGCACTCGTCTTACATTCCACCCTTCCAAGCACTCATCGTTCACCCCACCCTTCCAAGCACTCATCGTTCACCCCACCCTTCCAAGCACTCATCTTTCACTCCACCCTTCCAAGCACTCATATTTCACTCCGCCCTCCAAGCACTCATCTTACATTCCGCCCTTCCAAGCACTAATCTTACATTCCACCCTTCCAAGCACTCATCTTTCACCCCACCCTTCCAAGCACTCATCTTTCATTCCACCCTTCCAAGCACTAATCTTACATTCCGCCCTTCCAAGCACTAATCTTACATTCCGCCCTTCCAAGCACTAATCTTACATTCCGCCCTTCCAAGCACTCATCTTTCACTCCGCCTTTCCAAGCACTCATCTTTCACACATCAATATTTTTTTTTTTAGAGAGAGAGGGTAAATAACAGATATTTGTCCATGTGAAACTATCTTTCAGCGATCTGTTTATGTCCTACAACAAAACCTAAACCCACCTTTGACAAAGTTTCCAAACCCAGTTCTTTGCTGAGATCGGATTAAATCCATTGTGTAGACCTGTGAGGCGAGAATAATTGTTGGCGTAAAGGCAATAGATGGCTACCCAAACACTTGCAGTAAATCAACAACTAATCAAAGTAAAACATATAATCTCCTGATTAACAAGAGCTGGAGATATGGCTTGTTAGAATTTAACATTTGCTAGGTTAGGGTTATAATTTTCTGGGAGCAGGTCTCAAGGGGATTTGTTCTTGTTTAAGTGCCTAAAAAATAATAATGTTCTGAATGGCAAGTAAATGTAATCATATATTTTTTTTTTAATGTGAACTATATAAACACATAACGAAAAGAGAACGTTGGTACATGGAATAGGGGCATTTAGCTCCCTTGCAGATTTTCTGAAAGGGTGGAATGAAGCTGAAGATACCAGAACACTTGTGTCCGGGCGCCCTTGTTGTAGCGTTATGTACGCATTTTAACTATTGTGCCCTCCAGGATAGATTTGTTTTCATGTTGTCTGGTGAAAATATAGTGGGGATTCTGTGATAGCCACGGAATTACTGGTGTGGTTTAGACGGCTGTGTTTATAATACCATACCGTTAAAAAAAAAAAAAAAACAGTTATCCGAAAGCCTTTTACTACTGAAAAAGGGGGAGGGGGGAGAGATAGACGCATAGATACAGAAACGAACATACTTTTGACGTTATAAATCTTTGAAATTTAATAAATGAAATTGTTCAGATTGTACAGAAGAATAACTTCGGGTTTAACCATTTTTTTTTTAAAATATCTGGGTTTATAGTTTTTAGGCGTAGGGATGTCCCATTAGCTATTAAAAACGTGCTATCGGATAACCGTGCTTGTCTTCTATTTTAAATAGTGTATATATATATATATGTACAGTTGTATTTACTGCCTGTACACCCCGTGTGGGTCCCGGGGCCCTATTATAGGGAAAAGAATATATCCACTGCCTTCCCAAAAGCATGCCGTAGGAGTTGATTAATTGGGAACTTCCTTTAAAGTCAGAGTGCATCTGCGTGAAAGGCAAGAAACTATCAGTCTGCATACAGATAAGTCAGATTTGTAAAAGGGATGTACATGCAACACTTAGGTTCTGGAACAAGACTAGAGTCTGGGGGGTGGGCGGACGACTAGAACTTGCCACTGGAGTTAGAGCTGGTGAACATCAAGAAGAAACATATATGTCGGGTGAGTGGGGCATATAAAGGGGGCGAGAGTTCTAACCACTATGATACAGAGAGGCGGCACCCGAATGGTTGCGGAATAAGAAGCGAAATCAAAATACAATTTGAACTTTTGATCTGGTTTAGGTTTAGACGACAAATCAGCATCACGGCACAAGGGTAGTAACCCATACGTGCTGCGTTCTACTTCTGACTCCCAAGTCCCAAGTTTTCTGCGCAGTGCAAGGAACTCCGTAGCACCGGCGAGGATCCTGAAATACTTTGGGTATATTTTTTACTCCAGATTTTGCCTGTGCAGCGCCGTTAGTCTGCTCTTTTTCGATTTCCAACTGCCAATGGGTTTTTTTTTTTAAACTTGCGCGAGACTACACACGGGCGTCCGATCTTACTACCCAGATACCAGGGAAAAAAATAGAAGTCCACGTAATAAAACTGACAATGCGAAGCTATTAGGCCAGGATTTCGAAGACTAGCATCATACAGTACGGGACTGAAGATAGTAGTGGTTGTTGTTAGGAGCATGACGATAATGATGACGACAACAGCACTGTCATGGCTGGATCGCCGCACAGACGGTGCTGTGTTCTCGGCTCTAACAACTCGGTGCCCAGCCTGTGACTGGCAACCTGGTCTACAGAACCAAGTCCGTTGACTCACTCTATCTAACCTGAGTTTTTTGAGGAGTCACGTGTGGGCCTGGGGAGTGTATGGTGTTGGCGTTGTCGGTTAGGAGGGGTCTGTCTGTGAGAGCGTCACCAGCCGACAGTTATTGATTTCTTGGATAGAGTGTGGCAGGCAGGCAGGCACGGGAGTGAAGAGGACACGGTTAGACAGTTGCATTGGTGTGTACATGGATACATAGGTTGATCTCTATATTATATACATATATATATATATATATATATATATATATATATATATATATATATATATATATATATATGTATGTATATATATATAATATGTGTGTGTTTTCACCTGCGGACCTGAAGGTCGTAGGTTCCAATCCCATTGAGTGGTTGATTTTTCATCAGATTTGACCCTAGCTCCTGGGTCGACTCAGTCAGAAATGGGTATCAGGTTATATCCCGGGAGGAAAAGGCGACAGGCGCAATGTTAATCCCATCACCTACTGATAGCCATTTGGTCTAAACAAAATGTGGGGTCTGACTAGCATCATGTGCGTGATGTGGCGAAGGTGTGGAAATAGTTCTTTATTTACTGTGTCTGTGTGCATGGATGGATCTGCGCAAGAATTAATTTATATATTGGTAGATGGAGAGAGAGCCGTTGCAGCCAAGTTTATCCTCTAACGCGTAAAGCCAACAGGGCCGTCATGACCTCGGAGCCTGGGCGACGCCCCCCCCCCTCCATAAAATTTGCAGTAGTTAAGCGCCACCCCTTTCCCTCAGCTACAACATATATACAGTATAAATATATATACTATTTGTTTATTTGCTCCACATTATTTCATATATAATACATCCGTCTTCGAGTCAGTACATAATAACTATTACTAGTTTTATTGCTCACTTAAGAGGCTTAAACCATCAAGCCTCCACTGTAGTTCATCAAACTTCCGGCACCGCCATATTTCCTACAGGTTGAAGGACATGGGGGAAGTCTGCAAATGGCCGTAGACGTGTGGAAAAGGCAATGAAGACGTCGGGATAGCTATTAACTCACATGAAAAATCCGCTTCGGGAGCAGAACTTCCCGTACTCTTACGCATCTCTGGAGAGGGGGAGAACGACTGCATCATAACGCCGGGAGAATGGTGGATAGAAAGGGAGGTCGAGAGAGATCAAGGTAGTTAATGATGCACAGGTCGGTATAGAACATCTGTAGCAGAAGTTAATGGCAGTACACCAGACAAAAGAACACCACACACCATAGACCTTTAGCAGAAGAAGCAGCAGCAAACGCCCTTCTAAAAGTAATAAGGCTAATAGGTCTGATACTCACCGGGTTTCACTTCCGTTTTTAATGAGCGAGTAATCAATATAAGACACACACGTGCTTCTCTGGTTGAAGTATGACCTCACGCCGCAGAAGGTTGTCACTGTACGCTGTGATCTTGTGAAATAATCATAAAACAACTTTACGGTGACAGCGTACTTGTTTGATAAATATTTGATATACTCTAACATGGAACAGAGTGTTCACAGAGATGGCCCGACGAAGGCCGGAGTGGAGGAGGTGGTAAGATCGCCGAGCTTGCTGCAGCGAGATCAGTGTGAGCGCTATCCGCCTGCCGTTTCCTCCTCGAGTGTGACGATTGTCCTGGTCGATAGTTAAGTGTCCCTGAGCTATCGATGTGGAGCGATTATAAATAGCAAGTGTGTGTTGGGTGTGCCGGTGTGGCAGTGCGGCTATTGCTTCTGGTTGTGTTGTTTGTTAGTCATGTCCGACCCACACTTTTGTTTACTGTGGATAAACCTGGTTGTTGCTACTGCTCATTCTTCCCATGTGCGTTGTGTGTTTAATTCCTGTGCCTTGAAAATGGATCTTTGAGAGAGAGAGAGAGAGAGAGAGAGATGGATAGGTTATAGAGGTAAGCAGAGAGCAGGACAAGGAAAGGGGGATATTAGAAAGTATAAAGTAGGTCACGATATATTTCCTGGCCCCCTCAGCTTATCTGATATATGGTGCTTGCACGTATTTTGATTGCCCCTGTCGACACTGGGTGGGAAATATGCTCAAAGCCACACCAGTTGCCTTTACTTCACATGACATTTCTTATCCGATTGTGTGCTGGTCTGTACATTAATTCCCCATATCAGTTGGAGTCACAACAAGTGCCCGCTCTTGTTCTTATAATATTAAAGTTGACAAATTCCTCGTGTACGTTGCTTCCTGTCAAACCATAACGGACGTTTTAGTGTCTTCCCTAAACTGAGCTCCTGATATAGTGGTCAGTGCGTGACTGTATCAGACCAGGAGTTTAGGTTCAATTAAGAGTGGTGAGGGGGTTTAGTTGAGTTTGATAGTATGATTCAACTGATTTCGATAAGGTGCTTTCAGAGTTTAACTGAGTGTGGTGAGGGGGTTTTGTTGAGAGTGTGGGTGAGAGGGTTTTGTTGAGAGTGGTGAGAGGGTTTTGATGAGAGTGGTGAGAGGGTTTTGTTGAGAGTGGTGAGAGGGTTTTGTTGAGAGTGGTGAGAGGGTTTTGTTGAGAGTGGTGAGAGGGCTTTGTTGAGAGTGGTGAGAGGGTTTTGTTGAGAGTGGTGAGAGGGCTTTGTTGAGAGTGGTGAGAGGGTTTTGATGAGAGTGGTGAGAGGGTTTTGTTGAGAGTGGTGAGGGGGTTTTATTGAGTGTGATAGCAGGATTCAACTGATTTTGATAAGGTGCTATCAGAGTTTAACCGAGTGTGGGGAGAGGGTTCAACTGAGAGTGGTGAAAGGGTTCGACTTAGTTTGGTGATATAGTTTAACTTAGTCTGGTGAGTGTTAAACTGTGTATGTTGAAAGAGTTCAGTTGAGTGTGATAACCGGGTTTAACTGAGTGAGGCGACAGTGTTCATTTTGTCTTACTAGTTAGTTGCGTATCCTTTACAGGTTGCAGAACCAACCCTAGCATTTGTTGGCTGTTATGTTTTTTCTAGGCACATTTTACGTTCAGTAGTTTGCCATTGCTTTCGGTCAGCTCTCGGTACCACTGTCAAAACTAACTCAAGACAAACCATCCACAGCTAGGATCGAACCTGGCACCCCGGCATTACGAAGTGCGCTCGCAACGCCTACGCCACAGACGTCGACATCTTACCAGTACAACTCAATAAAATAGCCGTGGGTCATTCTGAGAATTATTCCAATAGAAAAGATGGAATGAGGTGACAGGTAGGTTGCGCCTGTCTGCACCCCCCCCCACCCCCCTTTTTTAAAAAACTGTTGCCTGAAGATTTCACCACCTGTGCGACTTGAGTCTCCTCTGGCTGGCAGACAAACAGTGCAAATCATCAATATCCTCGTTCAGTCCCTTGCAGTCCTGTTGGGATAGTACGGATTGCGAACAGGTAGATGTATGCAACAAGCACTGACTGAACTTTTTTTCAAGAACAGGTAGATCAAGGACAGCATGGATGCAGTTAAGTACTGAACTGGTCGGTCAAATATAAGACTAGCTCTGTTTGTGTCGGCGTCTGTGGTTTAGAGATTAGCCAGTGTGTTTAACGGTAATACGTCATTTAGATTAATACCATCTTTTTTGTGTGTCCTCTTCCCTAGGCAAGGATACACTGAATAAGACAACAGGAGGAATCACCAGCCCCTGGTTGAGTCTGGAAACCTCCAGGCACAAGCTGGACATCGCCTCTTTGCTGCCCAACAAATCCCTGCCTGTGAACTCATTGGATATTGAATCCAGCACCCTCCTGTGTGGGACAGACAGTGAGACAATCTACACCATCCAGCTGCCCATGCTCAACTAGTCCCGGCAGTGGCAAAGCATAAAGCCCCGTGAGAGGCTGGTCGACAGGTGGGTCAGCCTGAGATTATTTGTACAACCTTTATAGAAGACTCAGGCCGAATGGGTTACTGTGTTAGACTTACAGCAGTGGCTGAAATGTTTGCCTCTCAGCTGGGTGGTTATGGGTTCAAATCCTCACTTAGGGTCAGTGTGGATGGACTTGCATAGTAAAAGTAAAAAAAAAAATGTAAGGACTTTTTCTACGCCTTTTATATGTTGTAGGCATATAGGGCTGTACTAATATTTTATAGCAGCAATTGGCACTCAGTGGGTCTAGCCGCTACACAACAGTGGCTCCCAAACTTGCATATTGACCCATCCTTAATGGGTTACCAGGAATTATCCTTGGAATTGAAGGTGGGTTTCCTGGCATCATAAAAGATACAAAGCTGGGGTGAAAGTGAGTAAAGTAAATTACTTCTCAGGCCAGGAGATGTATGATGTCAGTGCAATGTTTTAGACAACTGGCACTCTGGTGATCTGTCACAATGAACAACCGTTAGCTCCAGGTGAATTTCAGGGTACAAGTTTTAGACTGGGTCGACCCAGGAGCTCAGATCAGATATAAGAAAATATTCTCTAAAAAAAAAATTAAAACATAAAGTAGCCAAACCCACAGGCAACCGTGCAGCCCACAGTAGCATTTTGAGTTCTCTATGCAGGATGAGTTAAAGACTGTGTATTTTACTTCCACATATCCCCATGATTCTGGCAAGTCATCTGAAGGTGTGGGTATCCAGCAGTGACCTGTTCTGCACATACTAGAGTGCTGTTTGATGTAACAGCAGTCTGCAGATAAATAAATTCTATGTGCCACCTGAAATTTTCTTCTTGTTTTTGTTTAGTTGTTGTGTTTGTAAGAATTGTGTGCAACATAAAGTGCTTGTTACAATAGTTATAAATATATTTGTAGGTTGTCTGTGAATGTCCAAGAGAAACTATGTGAAGAACATTGATGAGAGAATGGTCTAAGACAGTGGCATTGAGAAATACCTGGCAGGGCACAAGATGGTGATGAACTGTCCGTACTGGTGATGGTAGCTGGAGCACATGATGATGACTGTGCCTACTTGCAATGGTAGTAGGAGCACATGATGATGACTATGCCTACTTGCAATGGTAGCTGGAGCACATGATGATGACTATGCCTACTTGCAATGGTAGCTGGAGCACATGATGATTATGAACTGTGCCTGACTGGTCACAGAAGCTGGGACACATGATGATGATGAACAGTGTCTTTTGGGAACAGTAGCTGAGGCACATGATGATGACGAACAGTGTCTTTTGGGAACAGTAGCTGAGGCACATGATGATGACGAACAGTGTCTTTTGGGAACAGTAGCTGAGGCACATGATAATGATGAACAGTGCCTTTTGGCAGTGATGGGTGGCTGGGCACAGGGTAATGATAATAAATCAGCAAAAAGAAATATCAAGACAGGCAGAACAGTAACAACCAGTGAAAACAGAGAACTTAGAGAAATTTTTATTTTCTGTCTCTCTGGATAATTTTTGTTGCTGATTCATCATCATCCTGCTGTCACATGGGCTCGCAGTTTATTTTGTCTCATCCTTTCAATATCATGGATTGAATCCAGTTTCATACCTTTAGTCTCTCTCACTAACGTTTGTCTTAGGGTTCTCTGTATGTCCTTGTTTCCTCAGGCCATTTGTTTCTCATTTCAGTGCATATTTGGTGGTTCTGTGCTTGCTTCTTCTCAAGTTGTGCCCACTGTATTGCCATCTTATTTTTTCTCAAAACTTCTTTGTTGACTACATTCAGAAAACCTGACATGATGAACTTGTTTCTGTCTGGTAGTTGTGTTTTTAGTTTCCATATAGATTGCAATGTGATTGTTAAACATCACCGCATCAGATATTATTATTAATTGCTAAACTTTTTGAGAACCAACTGGCTTTATGGGCCCCCTAACACAAAGAAAACACTGAGATGGCTCAGCCCCGCTTAAATTGGGGGGGGGGGGGGGGGGGGGGTTTGCCTCTCTTAAAATGGGGGAAGTAGAGCGGCGCCTCAAGGTGCCTGCTCTAGATTTCAGCTCCCTTGCAATATATGTATATATTCAATATGCCTCAAGATACAGCAGTAAGTTCCTTTCCCCTGAACAAAATGTAAATAATATAATCAGATAATTATACAGAATCACAGTGGAACAGTGGCAATTATTTCGGCAACAGCTGTTTATTAAAAGACAAACAAAACAAGCACAATCAACATACATAAATCTTCTTGTAGAAAACATCACCAACAGTCGGCATGGACTCGCTCAAGTTGCATCTCCTTTACTGTTTGTCAAAACAGTAGAAATCAAACAACTCATCATTACAATACACTCACAACATACAATGAACAGGTGAAAGGACCATGCACAAAACACAGACCAGATGAAATCTGTATCGACTGGTCAGTCAACAGATCATCCTCATTTTACATGGACTATTCAGTCCATGAGTATCCAGATGCCCCTTCTCAGTAAATCATGTAGCGGCTGACAATCTAAGACAGTGGTTCTCAACCTTCTTAAGGTGGGGACCATTTAATACAGTTATTCGTGTTGTGGTAACCGGCAACCATAACATTATTTTTGTTGCCTCTTCGTAACTTCAGTAAATATGTTGTTTTTCCGATGGTCTTAGACGACACCTGTGAAAGGGATGTTTGATTGCTAAAGGGGTCCAGAACCACAAATCTAAAAGCATGTCTCTAGCATATGCTCAACATTCTATGGTACCTGACTCACACTGGCCAAATTCTGAGTTCCCAATCCTGGATTTTTCCCTTCATAGGTTTGCTGAGTCCAATTCACTGTTAGACTGTATTTGTACTGTTATTGCTTATGAATCCATTCATCTTTTTTATATGCATTTCATTCTCACCTAACTTGGATATTCTCTCATTCCCATTAGCAATTTACAACTAGCCACCACTGCATCATTTATTTGTCAACAAACTCCACATATGAACAGTCAGTAAACACACACTCCACACAACGGACACTCAACACAGGGAAACTTGGTCTCTAATTATCTCTGGAAAATTATGTTACGTGGAACAAATGAAACAAAGTTATACAGCACACAAAAATATTTGCATTAAAACATTTCTAGGAACTCCTTGCTTCCACTACAGGAGTAAAAATTACGTAAGTCTTCTGGTAGCATCATGCACTCATTGTCTTTCCTCTTATAATCTGGCATACTCTGTCTGGCTTTTCTACATGTTTAATTCAGTTTCTCCTCACCTTGAGGTGTAAATGTGACGCAAGTCTCGGTTCATAGTTCCTCTACAGTACAGTCCCAGAGGTAATTGTATGTTCTTTTTTTATCTTTCAAATTTATCTTCTTGTAGATTCCTCTTTAGCCTGTTCTCTTCTATCTCAGGACGTTTAGCCACCTTGTATTCCCATTTTCTCTTCCACCCTGGATGCAAATGTCTCATTTGGTCTTGATTTACTACATACCCAATTACACAGCCATTAGGTTAACCATCTGCAACCAGGCCAGAGAAATGTCCCACCGTGTACACATGATTATTTTAACAACGCCTTGGACAGGTATTGATAAGTCCCACCCCCACATTCTTGGCTCTGTCAATGTTAACTGTCTTCAGCTGCCCTCTGAAAGATTGCACATGTCGACTCTGACAGACCTGGGCAATCAAAGTCAACAGAAGTCTGTCCTGACCACCCTTGCCTAGCCTGCCTAAGGGGTCATATCTTCAACAACCCGCTATAACCCCTCAACTACCCTTAAGTTAATGAAACAGCGATATTTTATTAGAATATTAATGTGAAGTCAGTTATAATTCATGTCTTTTCTTGGCTCAAAAGTCCCGGAAAAACTACCTAATAGTTGTTAAATTATTATACCAGGACTATTCAACTGGCGGCCCACTGGCCTGCAGAAGCCTACCAAATGGCCTGCAGATCATTGCAAGCTGCACTTAATTCGAGATATTTCTATGTTGGGGCTTGGTCCTCTGCCCTGTGACGATCCTCACTGTCAACATTTTAGCCTTTGAGTAAACTTGCTCTATACACTGTATACAGAAAAGAACGAGTTTCCCCTACTTGCAACCTGAGCTCCTATCCACACATTCTACTTGCAGCTTAAGTGTCTATTTCTTCTCTTACAATTTGAGCTCCATCCTATTCCCTCTACTTACTTCAGCTCCTGTCTACTCTCTCTATTTACAAGTTGAACTCCTGCCCATCCCATCTACTTGCTGTCTGAGCTCCTGTCTATTCCATCTACTTACATACAACTTGAGCTCCTGTCTAATCCTGCTTGCAACCTGACCTCCTGATTACTCCTGCTTGCAACCTGACCTCCTGATTACTCCTGCTTGCAACCTGACCTCCTGATTACTCCTGCTTGCAACCTGACCTCCTGTTTACTCCTTCAGCTTGCAACCTGACCTCCTGCTTGCAACCTGACCTCCTGCTAATTCCCTAACTGTGTGTTTTGTCAAGCCACAAAGATGTCTCCAATATCCTGTTCACATGTACATTCTGCTCAATATCTATCTAGTAACCACTGCCTTTCACTTCTTTTTCTTCTTTAACCCTTGAAGTTCACTGCCTCCATTCATCTGTGTGTGTCTGGCCCTCCCTCTCTAGTTGGTAACTCCAATTTGCATTTGCTGGTCTGCCCGAATATTATCTCTCCACATTCTTCTTGGTCTGCTCCGATTCAACACTTTTGTGCACATGACTTCTAATTCACCACAGTGTTTAATCACGCCAATGTATTCTGTCATGTTGTGCTAGTTACGAGCCACTTTTCTTCAATTGTTCACATCTTGTAGAATGTCAGGATCTTCCGTATTTTTGACCTTTGGTATTCAAAGACTGGTCATAAAGATTTAAATTCACACCCCTAGGTTATCTTCTTCAGCAACTGCTTCTACCCTTTCACCTTCCTATTTGTATGTTTTAGTAGTATCTACCCAAGAAGTTCATCAATCGTTTTATCTACATTCGAGAAGACACACTGTGAACAACAGCTGAACAGAAAATGAATCTGCATGATCGATTGTTTTTAATTTACAAATATTCCTTTGTTTTCTACCTAGTATAAGTGAGCCTTGCTTGGCACATCACAACTGCTGCATTTCCTATGGAATTTTTTGTACCTGTTATTTCTTCTTCAGCAACAAACAATCTGCCATGCATCTTATTCCAGCAGAGGTGATGAACACCTGCAATTTTACCCTGGTCTCCCACAATGTGTTTTGTAGAGTTGCTTCCATGGACCAGATTTCTATTCTCTTTCTGCCAAATTATTAGGAACCTAATAGGATGTATTCCAGAGTTTGGTGTAGTGACCCAATCAATGGAGGCAGGTGCAGAATCCAGTGTCCTGTACGGAATCGAAAGAATATGGTCTGCTGGTTTCCACTTAGCCTACTGATGCTGTCTTTCTCTAGTTTGAAACCCTTATTTTATTTTAACAAATTTTACTAATTCTGTAGCTAGCCAGTATTCTACTTGGCAATAATGAACCATAAAGCTACTGTGTGAGTTGAACATATATATATAGGTATTTTTACATAGTGCAAGTTATATGAAGATGTCTTATAACAGCCACAAAACTATAGCTTCAGATATACACAGGAAACAATTATAAACTAATGAAAAGGTCCAACTATCTTCCCTGCACACGTTTGTGATGATGATGATCTCAACAAGGAATTAACCAGAATTATTTAAACTATCTAAACGTCAAATTATATTCCCTGTACAGTTTGCAAACAATCATAATTTCAACAATGGATTAATCAGGATTATTCAAATTATCTACATGTAAAATTACCTCCTCTATACAGTCTACAAACAATGATAATTTCAACAAGGAATTATTCAGAATTATTCAAACTATCTAAATGTCAAATTACTTCCTCTGTACAGTTTACAAACGATGATAATTTCAACAAGGGATTATTCAGAATTTGTCAAGCTATCTAGACAAACACACTATCTTCCAGTGCCAGGTCTGTATCTTTCTGCTGTCCAGAGAAGTGGTCACTTTCGTCTTCTTGTTTTTTGTGTGTGGACACAATGACAGGGGACCACCACCTTAGCCAGTCCAGTCCCTTTCCATGTTAGCTACAAAAGTTATTATATTTGATGTATATGTGTACACAGCCTGCCTCCATGTCGACGGGGGGAGATGGGATGTTCTGCGGCCTGAGATGGACCGTCGACTACTGGAAGCAATGATCAAAGTGGGCCGTTGTGCAGAACTGTTGCGGTGGGATCACATAGCTCTTGACCTTCCGATGGATGGGGCCCTGAAATGACATCAACATTATTGTTTTTAAACCCTCCCCATTAGGTCCTGGTGTCACTTCGGCTGGTTCTATTCTAAGCAGTCATTACTTGAAACTAATGCATGTTCAGGAGCTGTGGTAGCATAGTGATCAGACATCCAAGTTTTGGGTTTGAATCCACACCAAGGCAGATTTTTTCTTCTTCATAATTGGCTTTTGCTCCCAGGCTGACCTGACTAAAACAACATAAATTTAACATGACCCTTGACCTGTTAGGGTCCTGGGGGTGTACTGATGGAAGCACTAGCACATAAAACCTGCCATCTTTCTCTGCTTCTGCTTGACGAATAAGTGTATGATAACTTAGTCCTGTCCGTTTCTTGATGTTGTCATTCCAGGTCCTTCTTTGCCCTCCTCTTCAACTACCTACCAATGATCCTTGAAGCACAGTCTTTGCAATCGAATCATGTCTCACCACGTGCCTAAATCAAGCTAGCTTGCAACATTTCATCACTGCCTAAAATAGGTACGTACTAGTTCATGTCCTGGAAAGTAAAGGCAACTGCAGTGACAATGACTATGTCACTTAACAGCCAACTTATCTATCTAGATCTAGCAACTTCCTACTGTGACACTGCCCTGTAAATGCTGACACACCAACATTCTGTCGTGACTTAGTTCTAAAAAAAAAAAACATTGCAGACCATTGGTTCTATGTGCACCTGTGTAGTGTTCAGGAAACCTGGATACGAATATATTAACTAAATATAGCATTTAGAGGTGTGTTTTTGTGTGTGGTAAATTGAACAGCTTTTCTTAAGTCAGACTGACTTAAAATTCAATCAATACATATCTGTTGAAGGCCCATGAAATGCATTCCATTTAATTCTTCACTGTTATTTTACTGATCACTTATATTTCCTGTTTAAATAAATAACAGTAGTTTGAACAATAACATGGGACAGAAAGATAACATACACAGCTGCCATCTCCTCAAAATAGATGGGCTATAATGAATTCCAGCACTATCAGTCTCTTGTTTTACATTATCTCTGGCTGCCACTCATCCATATTTTTTGAGATCCTCCTACGTGCCCCACTGTCTTTTCTTTTGCTAGCTCACGTTACATTTTTTCCCTCCGATATGTTTTTTTTAAAGGATATTAACTCTTTTAATCTGGCAGAACAGCAACGAACACTGAGCTTAAATTTGGGAGACACAGGTTCGAATCCTCAGTAAGGCGACAATTTTGCTGTCATAGACACACACAAAATCCTAACCTGCAGTCTATGGTAGCCCTAATTGCTCAGGCTCCCCACCCTCCCTGCCCTAGCCATGCAACCCTAAATGCTCAGGCTCCCTGCCCTAGCCATGCAACCCTAAATGCTCAGGCTCCCCGCCCCAGCCATGCAACCCTAAATGCTCAGGCTCCCCACCCTAGCCATGCAACCCTAAATGCTCAGGCTCCCGACCCTCCCTGTGCTAGACCGCCCTAGCCATGCAACCCTGCCCTAGCTCAAACAACCCGACCCTGCTCCTGTGCTAGACTGCCCTAGCCATGCAACCCTAAATGCTCAGGCTCCCAACCCTCCCTGTGCTAGACCGCCCTAGCCATGCAACCCTAAATGCTCAAACTCCCGACCCTCCCTGTGCTAGACTGCCCTAGCCATGCAACCCTAAATGCTCAAACTCCCGACCCTCCCTGTGCTAGACTGCCCTAGCCATGCAACCCTAAATGCTCAAACTCCCAACCCTCCCTGTGCTAGACCGCCCTAGCCATGCAACCCTAAATGCTCAAACTCCCAACCCTCCCTGTGCTAGACCGCCCTAGCCATGCAACCCTAAATGCTCAAACTCCCGACCCTCCCTGTGCTAGACCGCCCTAGCCATGCAACCCTAAATGCTCAAACTCCCGACCCTCCCTGTGCTAGACCGCCCTAGCCATGCAACCCTAAATGCTCAAACTCCCAACCCTCCCTGTGCTAGACTGCCCTAGCCATGCAACCCTAAATGCTCAAACTCCCGACCCTCCCTGTGCTAGACCGCCCTAGCCATGCAACCCTAAATGCTCAGACTCCTGACTGCCCTAAACAGTGGTAAAGGCAGCTTTAATGTGGACAAAATAGCTTGCCTCTTTCTTTCAAAAACCGTTTTCAAAAACCTATTTATATAGAGCCCAATATCCTGGATGGAGTCTCTCTGAATAAAGACAGCCCTCAACGCAGACTAAGTGAAACAAACTAAGTCAAACACACAGATATGTTCCAATAAAATAAAAATAAAAACTAGCTGTGGCATCCACTGTGGTGCAGTTGTTAGCAATCCTACTTACCAGCCCAGCTGGCATACTTTCAAATTCATAAATAGCAGATTCTTCTTCTTCTTCTTCTTCTTTCGTTCGCTTGAAATAAGTTATCTATATCAGCAGTTTTGTCTCTTGTATAAATTTCACCGTCGTTGTTAGTTCATTCAGTGGTCCATAGAGTTTACGTTCCACTGTTGTTCTTTCTGGCCAAAAGGTTTGCCTTAATGTGTCAAAATCGGTGCAGTCCTGGAGTACATGCTCTGCGGTCTGGGGCACATTTCCACAGGTGCACATGGCTGATACACCTATCTTGAATTTTGTGTACATGTGGTTACGTAATCGGTTGTGCCCTGTTCTGAGGCGGAGGATAATGACTTGTTCTGGTCTGTCCATAAAAAAATAGTCGTCTTGTGCTGGGGCTGGTGGTTTCCTGATCGATTTAATTATTCTTTTCTTTCTGTGGTATGTGACTGGTACATCTGGCTGCTCTTTTTTCGCACCTTCACCTGCCAGTTGATCAGCTTTCTCATTTCCAGGCACTCCACAATGAGACGGTATCCACTGCATTACGACTCTTCGCTGAACGCTGAGTTGTGTCAGCAGTGTTTGCAATTCTGGTAGTTTCCTAGACTGGAGTGCTTCAACTACTGATTTAGCATCTGTAAGCATTACCACATACTGTGAGCCAAGGTTGGTATTTAGCAGTTTCTCTGTAGCTATCTTAATAGCCTGGGTTTCTGCATCGTAGTTATGGCAGTACTTCCCGGTTGGTACGCTGGACTTATCCCTAGTACCATCTGGGAATTCAATGTACACTCCAGCACCACCATTTCTAACTGCACTTTCTGCGGACCCATCTGTATAGACTCTGACCCATTTAAAATAGTGACCTGCTGACCTGGCCTAAAATGGGTTCCCGTAACATGTCCTGGAAGTAATGGTAAACGGCTCAAAGCTGACTGCATTACTCACTGAGAACCCAGCCTAAAATGGAATTTAGGAAAATGTCTTGGAAAGTAAAGGCAGATTGTGCAGTGTTGACCATATCATCTAAGGCGTTGGCATCATATGCCTGATGCCCTTGCTTATAACTAGGACGAGGTACATGCCATGGAGGCAGATGCAGGAGATAAAATATTATAGGGTGATTTTATTGAGAACCTATGCTCCAGTGGGAGATTAAAGCAGAAGACACAACAGAACCAGGATTGCCATTTAAATTATAGCTACATGATCCCAATACCTGACATGCTCAATTTTCTCCTCCACCTTGGATGGAAACTGGCCAGGGAGTGGCTCCTGCATGGCTTGGTCATCTATGGAAGGTGTAGTGGGCATCAATGCTGGAGGCACAGCGGCCACAGGTGGTGAGGCTGGTAGAGCAGCAGCACCACTGTCTGGTGACTCTGCTGATGGCTGACTAATAGGGCAAGTGGCCGCTACAGGATTTGAATTCTTCATCAGTCCAGACGTTGCCAGGAAGCTGTGGAAATTGATGACCAAAAATGAAGAAAAAGAAGAGTGCAGCTGAAAACTTGGGCTTACATCTTATGTGCATTATGAAAAACCGAAGAATACATTACTTTTATAGTTCACTGAATCTTCTTCAACGGGTGAATCTTAAGCCTATTTAGACATCTATGCAACAGGGAAAAGGGAGAGGGGGGGGGGGGGGCAATAGATATAAAAATAATAATACAAAATACATGAGGACCATTATTTTTGGAAGTCAAAGGAAATTGAAACAATTATAAAACTTACAATATTTAACTCTCACGTCAAATCTGTACTGTTGTACGAATTATAAACATGGACAACTAAAAACAATTATTAATAAACTGCAAACGTCCATTTAGTGTTTTCAGAACAGAACAGAACAGAAGAAACAAAATGGCAGAATATAATTACTTATTAGATGATTAGGAAGAGAGCTAATCATCCAAGTTGAGGAAATCATAAGGTGAAGAAAGGGTGAATGTATAGGAAACACATTGAGTAAATCTGATAATAGAATAACAAAAATGTTCTTCTGCTGGAAGCCACATAAAAACAGGGAAATCATAAGGTGAAGAAAGGGTGAATGTATAGGAAACACATTGAGTAAATCTGATAATAGAATAACAAAAAACGTTCTTCTGCTGGAAGCCACATAAAAACAGGGAAATCTCAAAAAACAGTTACAGACCAATATCACACACCATAGTACACTCTGACATGTAAATCATCAAGGAGCGAATGTCAATGTGGATAGAGTAATGAAAGACAGCCTAAATAGATACTCAGGTTCCTTATTTTACATGTGCTAAGTGAGTTTACAAAATGCTGTAATGAGGTGTTTTCCTGAGCACATGTGTAAATGGGCTTCACTGTTTTAGGTCAGATCATCCACTGGCTTACTGCTTCCTCAAAAATAAGACCCAACTAGAAAATAAGTTGTAACAAAATTATTCAAGCCCCTTGTATTATGAGCCCTGCCCCAAAAATATCAGCCCTACTTAAGATCATCAGTCAGATGGGCAGACTTTGTGTGTCCATTGAAACATACAACAGATATATTGAATTAAATAGTAATGAATGTATGAACAAATAAAAAAAAAAAAAATACTACTGAAAATAATGCTTCAACTAAATGATAATATAAACTACAAGGAAGTGTTTAAAAAAAAAAAATTTAAGACACAGATAAAATGAAAATAAGACATCCCTTGAAAATAAGTTTATATAGATTTTTTTGTCAATCATTTATAAAAATCATTATTACATTGACTATTTTATTTTTTATTTTTAGATTTCTTAGATTGTTAGATTTATTATTTAGACAGAGGATATGGGCTGCGCTACATGTAATAGCAAAGGGAACAAGATGACTTGGCGACTAATTAGGTAAATAAAAAAAAAAAAAGACCCAGGTCAGTTATAATTCCTCTATTTTGCTTGTCAATGAAATCCAAGTGAATGCCCAGGAAGACAAGTAATTCAAAAAATAAACAAATTAACTTACTAACCCTTGCAAAGATTTAAAAACAAATATATATCATATCAGAAATTGAGGGGGGGAATTTTACAAATAAATCACCAATACAACAAGCAACAGTCACTGCCAAGTCTACACTTCCTTTGTGCATCACTTTATTGAAGGTGTTTTTAAAAAAACATCAATGACAACACATTTAGAAAGAAAGTTAAATAACACAGGATTACAATATTTAAAACAGTGTGATCAACACTAAACATGTATTGACAGATACTTACAGATAGAAGCAGAGAGACAGGGGGACACATCCCCATTTGGATTCTAGGGTCCCACTGTGGGGGTGGGGGGGGGGGGAGGTGGGGGGGGGGGGGGGGAGGACAGGGGGACACATCCCCATTTGGATTCTAGGGTCCCACTGTGGGGGGAAAAGGCGGGGAGGGGATACAGAACCACTGCCCCTGCTCCCCAATAAGCCTGGCATAAGAGGTGACTAATTTAAGAGTGTTTTCTTCAAAGAGTGCATCTGCCTGAGAGGTGAGGAACCAACAGTCTGCATAAAAATAAGCCAGCCCTGTAAAATTAAGAAAAGGAAAAGGAAGGAAAGATCAATTTTCACGCCCTTAGGCGAATCGGGCATATGAGAAGAGCGCCCCATATTTTTACAGACCAATCGGCACTGGGTGGGTAATGTGGTCAGCATTACGCCGGCCGTCTTTACTTCCCCAGGACAGCCATCCTGGTACCAATTTTTGACTGGGTTGACCTGCGATGCCCCACACCATTATAAAAACCCACGCAGCCAGCAGTGGGTTTCGATTGCGGTACATTGGAGTTACGAGTCGGACTCGCAACACCTAAGCCATGGACACCGCATCCGTAAAATTAAGGTACACATAAAACTCAAGTTCTAGAACAAGCAGAACTTTCCACTGGTGAATGCTAAGAAGATGAGGATATAACAGACAACATAAAAAGTGTCCACCTCTTTTTTTTTCAATCAATACGTGTCTACTAGCTTATCATATTGGCTCAAGAGTTCCTGACATTTTTATTGCACTATCAAAAACAGAAGCATAAAGTGTGAGGCAGCTTGTATCTGAATTGCCAAACTGGTCATTTAGCAAAAAATCTGTAGAAAATCAGAGTCATTCAGTAAGGATTTTATTATATATCTTGTTCAGTTATTTCTGGTGCTGCAGTTATTAAAGCTAAAATAGTGGTGTCTATATGAAAGCATCCTGGTCTCAATTGTGATTACAATTTATGATTAAATATAGGGGATCAATGTCATGCCACCAGGTTTTATCACATCTGGCTTGGTCTCTCTCTGAGTACACTAGGTGATATTACTGGGTACTCTAGAGGATCTTTACTGGGTACTTTAGCTGTTCTTAAATTGTGACTTAGCTTCTTTACTGGGTTTCTTTAGCTGTTCTCAAACTGTGACTAGTTGATCCACATGGGGAGCCTAACTTTATGTCTACTAGGCACCCTAGCTTATCTCAACTGCTGGAGAGTGGTGAAGCATCAGGACAGATAAGAATCTTAGCTTATTTGTACTAGCATTAACTCTGCTTAACTGCAACTAGTTCATCTCCAAACTGGCATGTCAAGAAAATCTGATGTCCCAATCTGGCAATATTTACCCACCACAAATATGCCCTGACACAAATGACAAGACTGACAGCATCAAATATTTAGCAACAACCAAACTACAACATCTACCCCAACATCAGTGCAAAAAAGTTTTGTTAAACCAACAAAAACAAACTCTGGCATCTCCATAATACAGGTTAGCTGCCATGCATCCACTGCTAACTATGGAAATTTCAGGTGATGATGCCCCAATCTCTTCCACGGTGTGACTCCCATACCACAGTCTGAAAACCACAAGAATGGTCTTTTTCCAAACTGCCTACAGTGGTAACTGAACCCTGGTAAACGCTGAGGATTTGTATTGTGAAACCATTTCACTACCCTCTCAGCCACACAGCTGCACTAATTATTACACTGAATAATCTGCTACTGAACATATTACTCTCTTCTTCTTAGTCTTAACTAGCTGTAAAATCCGGCAGAAAGTTCTAGTAGTTTCAATTCCAAATGTTCAACTTGTTTCAAAATTTATGTGTACCTCTATTTTACAGATATGGATTATTTATATACAGACTGTTGGTTCCCTGTGTCACAGGCGGAAACATCCCAACTCGAAGGTCGAACAGATTACAACACTGCTGCTACATGTCCTAATATCCATTTTCTTCTTCTACCACATAATTCTTTCCCTTCTCTATGAACGGGGCTTTTGTTTACTATACTTTGCTCTTTTTGTTTCTAATCTATTTCCTATAACTGTAATTTCACTACCAGTTAATATTGCCCTGAGTTGGCTTTCACTGGCATAAAAAGGGACCTTTACAGACAAGAAAAAAAAAACCAGCAAACAAAATGCTTGCATGCATCAAGCACCGGAACACTGACACTGAACATAGACACCAAGCACGGACATCAAACAGACACCTACTGTTACTCACTAGTAGTTTGAGGCTAGATGTGAGTGACCAACAACCCGGATGTATTTGTTCTTCCTGGTGTAGGCAAAGTGAGGTTGACAAGAAAGAACAAGCAGATAGTGAGACACTTAGAGGAAGAGTAGGAGCGGGGAGTTTATTCCTGGGCATTAATAACTAGAAAAATACACACACTCGACACACAGGCATGCTTTGACGCAACGAGGCCATGATTCATCGCAGCGAGCATCCTGGCTGGGATGAAGAATAGACTGGTCATGTGTCCTCCACAGACTGGCTGGGCTTCCTCTATAGTTTTAGGTTTTTCCTTGTCAACAAACTTAAACCTAACACTCTGGTAGGGGTAGGGCTAACAAACAGTCAGCAAGAAACATTCCTAGGTTCTAGTTTCTACTTGTTTTTTTTTTCTTTTATGAGTGCTAATCAATACTCATAATTTATCTCTTCCCCATGCGGGTTCCTGGGCTCCATTTTGGGTGGAAAAAGGAACAGATCCTTTGCCTCCCGAACAAACATGTCGTACAAGGCGACTAACTAGGGGTTTGCTGAAAGTGGATGTCTGGGCCAAAAGGCACAGATATGGCAGCCTAGCTGTAAATCACAACAAAACATGCCAACCCTCCTTTTTTAAATGTGAATGTAGAAAAGACATAATGTTTACTTCTCAACACAATGTTAACATCTTGTGTACTTACAAAAACACAAACATCAGGCATCTCAACACAAAATGTTATCTTGCAAACTTTAAAAAAAAAAAAAAATCCACACCAGACATCTCAACATAAAATGTTAACAATGAATCAACTTGAATACTTTTTTGTGTACTTGATAAATATGGATACCAAGACAAGATAATGAGGATGTAACCTGGAGAAGGTTGTGAACACCGCGAAGATTAAGGGTTTTGAAGGGAAACAAAAGCTGGATGGACTCACAAAGTTACAGCGAAGATGATCAGTCATCAAATGTACCCAGAACTCAGAGAAAAGAAGGTTTGTGAAGAAGTGAGACTGCCCATGCTGCTCTGCATGACGAATAATAATGATGATGTATACTTAGTACCTTGGTAGCAACACAACAACCAACATGTAAGAGAACATATAATCTACCTTTGGTTGTCTGGTAAGCTAACATTTGATGCCAGTGACTGAGCCACTTTGGGTTCTACGGCAGCAGTGGTTTCAAGGGACCCAGCAGATGCAGCTGTATCCAGGGGGCCGAGGTTGCTGGCTCCTACAGCGGCGATGTTGGTTAATTCGCTGATTGTACTAGGGGGAAAAGTCCACAATATGATCAACTGACACATACAATTACTATCTTGGTTCACATGGTTCAACATATATTTTTTCTCACGGTTTCAAATATAATTTACAGCAATTAACTGTTAATCTGCTTCAGCTGAAGACATTTTCCAATGCTTGAACATGCAGGTGTGTTCGTTTAAACAGTCGCTCATTAGCTCACCACATCTGACAGTTTAACATCAATTATTAACCAGTTCTCCACACTTCCCAAAAACAGAAGTAAAATAGGGAGTGCTTCATCCCAAAGGCAGGTTGCTAGGTTCATTTTTATTTATCACTCAGCCTTTGGGGTAGGTGATGGGCCAACATCCCACCTGCTATTTTTACTTTCCATTGATTTCCTGGTACTAATTTTAGGCTCTGTTGACCTTTGCAAACCAATGTCAATCATTAAAAATATGTTCTGATATAATTCAAACCCCCCACTTTCCAATGGTTTAACATTATTTATTTGCTGGTATCTACAATCACAAACCCTGGCACACTATTGCATCTGCATCCAACAGCTTCCAAAAGCAGAATAGTAGGGAAAAGACAACCAACCTTGTGACCTGAGACTGAGTGGTAGCTGCCAACCCTCCTGGCGTTTGGCTTTCAACAAAGGATAAATTAGAACTGACTGTGTCAGATTCCCTGGCCGAGGGCTGACTCAGAGATGTGGAATTCACTTCTGGGCTAGAGGATTCTTTCCCTGTTATATCCTCTACGTACACGTCTCCCGAACCTGAAGTCATTAAAAAATGTGTCACCATGTTACAGGTATTTCATTTATTACGGATCATATTATTCAGGTGTAAATGGACCCAAAAGCATGTTAAGAAAAGTGGAGATAGGCATGCTCTGTGCAGAGTAGGAAGCATCGCTTGTGAGCTACCAGGTGGTAAGCGGTGGTTCCCCCCCCCCCCCCCCCCCCCAATATTTTTTGGGTATGTAGGATTGTTAGGAAATGAACAGGAAGAAGACTGGCTGGTTCTGCATCAATGGGTGGTAAATTAATGCAGTATAGGCTAAATGTGGTCACTGGGGGCAAATGAACGAGGCACTAATAAAAAATAATGGTATTGAGAGAACTGGGTACAACTGGGAGTGACTAGGGGATCGACACTCTACTCTCAGAGGAAAGGCAAGATAGACATATAATCAAACTGCTACTGGCATCACTGGATTTGCAACTCTTCGCTAGCTGCTGAAGATAAGGATGGAGTGCTGACGGGAATGTTCCAAGTGCTGTGATGTTAGTTTTTAGCTCAACACATACAGGTCAGATGATTGTGGGATATGGCTGATACAAGTACTGCAGTGGATTCATGGTATGTCATAGGTCATGTAGCACAGATGGGAAAAATCCTAGATGAACAGGAATAGAGGAGAAAATGACTGCAGATAGGTTCAGAGCTGAGCGACCGAGAAGATACACAGCAAATACATGAGATGACAACAATGATACTGAAGCTGCATGCTCTTATTGTGGAAGATTTTTCTTTACATGAGCTGGTCTTGCTCAAATTTGTGTTTCTTTACATGAGCTGGTCTTGCTCAAATATGTGTTTCTTTACATGAGCTGGTCTTGCTCAAAAATGTGTTTCTTTACATGAGCTGGTCTTGCTCAAATATGTGTTTCTTTTCATGAGCTGCTCTTGCTCAAAAATATGTTTCTTTACATGAGCTGGTCTTGCTCAAAAATATGTTTCTTTACATGAGCTGGTCTTGCTCAAATATGTGTTTCTTTACATGAGCTGGTCTTGCTCAAATTTGTGTTTCTTTACATGAGCTGGTCTTGCTCAAATATGTGTTTTATGTAGCTCAAGTATGAGAATTAATCAACCAGGTGCCATCTCCACAATGAAGGCAGGCTGCAATATATCTCCACCATTCTCTGTCCTTTTTCTAGTTGTACTCTGTCTCAAAGAGAACACTATTTGTCTATTTCTTGTTGCTATCCTCACACTTGTATCACTGCCGACCTACTGCTTATCTCCCTTCAACATGCCCATGCTTCAGTGCTTTTTTACTTTTACTTTACTTTCATACAATGAATTTTGACATATGAACATTGTATGCTTATACGGAACATTTTAGAACAATGCAACGAATGGCAGAGAAGTATATATATTAATTTTGTGAACTTTGAGAAAGCTTTTGATAGCGTCCTTAGAGACGGTCTGTGAAAAATTTTACAACATTATGGAATTCCAGAAACAATAGTCAACATAATTGCTCTCTTCTATAAAGACTTTTCCTGCAGTATAAAAAATTACAATACATCTTTCCCAGTAAAGACGGGTGTAAGACAGGGATGTGTTATGTCATCTCTCCTCTTCAACCTTGTGATTGATTGGATACTAAAGAACACAGTAGACAGGACATTAAGAGGCATACGATGGACTCCATTCACCATGCTTGAGGACCTTGATTTTGCAGATGATATAGCACTCCTATCACATAAACATGAAAATATACAAGAGAAAAGTAACAAACTAAACTGCACAGCAGAAATGGTGGGACTGAGAATAAATACAAAGAAAACTAAGATCATGACAAACAGTCCAAACCAACAACCAGTGACCATAAATAACCAATCACTTGAAAATGTAGAACATTTCACGTATCTTGGCAGTGTGGTGTCCCTACTGGGAGGGACAGAGGAATACATACAGTCACGTCTGAACAAAGCTAGAGCTGCTTTTGGAAGGATGAGGCAAATCTGGAAATCCAACAATTACTGCAGAGGAACGAAACTTCCGACTCTACAAGAGCATCATTTTGCCAGTTCTTCTCTATGGAGCGGAATGCTGGAGAATGACCAAAAAGATGCACACAAGCTGTCCACCTTCCGCCACACATGTCTACGTACAATTATCAAAATTTTCTGGCCAGATACAATCTCAAAACATTAAACTACTTCAAACCACAAACCAAGAAACTTTAGACAGTATGATTACCAAGAGAAGATGGAATTGGCTTGGCCACGTTATGAGAATGACTTCTGATATACCTGCCAAAAGTGCTCTCACATGGACACCAGAGGGAAAGAGAAAATAGGGGCGCCCAAAAACAACATGGAGACGAACGATGGAAAGTGACCTGAATGCTGCATCTTTGACATGGAAAAATGCATTGAAGATTGCACAGGATCAGGAAAGCATGGAAAGTCCTCTCTGAAGCCTCATGTGCCACTAGGCATAACGAGAACTGATGATGATGATGAACATTGTATGCTTGATTTATATATAAAATACAACTGCCATATGAAAGATGAGTGCTTGGAAGGGCCGAAAATAAGACTGGCCTGCAAGCCCAATTTGAAACCCTTTAGAAATAGTTCCATTGTTCGTTCATTTCCCTCCAGTAGTTTTTATATCTGTTCATTCTTTTAATGTTGCCAAAATTTCCCACTACTCTTTTGTCTTCCAGTAACTCTTTTCATTCCCAGTCTCTCTCTTCAGAATGTCTGTATTTGACTTTATTTAAACAAAATACAACCTGTTCTTCTGTATATCAGCATCTCTAGGCACTTTACTTTCTAACTGCTCATTTCCCCATGTGGGTTCTGGGGAGAAAGGGGAGGAATAACAGACCCACTACCATCCAACAAGCATGTCAGAAAAAGAAGGAAGGCACAAATACTGAGGCCTAGCTGTAAGCCACAACCCAGTGTGCCAACTGCCAATTCAAGGAGGAATAAAGAATTGTTAGTTTACTGTCCAGGTTTGATAATATAATGACAACTGAAGATTTTTTATGTGACTAGCCCCCCCCCCCCCCCCCCAGCACCAACTGGTCCATACAAATTTGAGACGACCAACAGACAACCAAAAGACAGAGCTATGTACCTGACTCTGTCTGGGTCACCGCGCAGGTTATGGCTGATTCATCTTTCTCCTGCTGACTGTCTTCTGCTGGAACCACTGTAACAAACAATACGTTAAACAGGTTAGATTATGTTTACACAGGAACAATATGTTCAACCTGGTTAGATTAAATTTATTGGATACATAAACAATATTTTCAAACTAGGTTACATTTAGTGGACAATGAACAATATATTTACTAGATACATAAATGATATGTTTAACCTTGTTAGATTGATTACATTTACTGGACAAATTAACAATATGACACAAGGACGATATGTTCAACCTGGTTAGGCTGCACTTACTGGGCAGGTAAACAATCTGTTCAACCTGGTTAGGATGCACTTACTGAGCAAGTAAACAATATGTTCAACCTGGTTAGTTTATGGTTACCTGACACATGAACAATATATTCAACCTGGTTAAGCTGAACTTACTGGAAAAATAAACGGTATGTTAAACCTGGTTAGGTTACATTTACAATACAATATGTTCAAACTGGTTAGTTTATGGTTACCTGACACGTGAACAATATATGCAACCTGGTAAATTTACATTTACTGGATTCATGAAAAATATGTTTAACCTGGTTAAGTTACATTTACTGGATACATGAAAAATATTTTCAACCTGGTAAGGTTATGGTCAAGTGACACAAGAACAATATGTTCAGCCTGGTTAGGCTGCACTTACTTGACAAATAAACAATATGTTAAACCTTGGTTAGGTTACATTTACAGGACGCAGGACAATATGTTCAGCCTGGTTAGTTTATGGTTACCTGACACATAAACAATTTTTCAACTTCATTAGGCTACATTTACCAGACATATGAATTTATATAATACTTCAGTTAAAACAAAAGAGGGTATAACTGAAAATCAATAGACAAATCTCTATCCGCCTGCTCTCTTAATGTCTACACAGTTCTCCCCCCAACTTCCCTCTTTCTCACTCTATATCCAATCATCCATTTATGCCAACCAACTTACAATTGTCTGCTTAATGAAATCTGAGATTAGTAAACTAAAAACATAAAGAAGTTAAAGGATTCAGGCATATGATGCTAGACATATTTTAATAGACCAACTGGATAGGTGTTGTGGTCAAATCATGCACGCCATCTTTACTTCCCAGGACATTAGCTGGCATCCATTTTAAGCTGAGTCAACCTGAGAACCATGGTCAATTATTTTTAAAAAAAATCCAACTTGCTGATTCAAACCCAAGACTTCAAGTCGGCAGTCAGGCATTTAGCCACTAGGCTACTGTGGCCCGGTAAGTAAATACACTGGATGTATCGTGCTAGATTCACTTTTATAGACTAGTTACCACCAGAAAGGTGATACAATCAACATCATGCTGGCTGGTTTTGCTTCCATAAACATCTCACCCCCTCCCCCTTCTTAAACTAATGAATCAACCTGGTTGCCCACTTTGATAGGGATGCAAACACATGGCAGCCAGACGGGCAGATAAGTGAACTGACCAATTAGCTGTCTTGGCTCCAAAACAATGCATAAGCTGGTTAAATAAGTCACTTGCAAATTGCTTAAATACATCACTCACAAATTGCTTAAATATGCCACTCCTGAACTATGTAAATACATCAGTCATAAACTCACTCACATATACCACTCCTGAACTATGTAAATACATCAGTCATAAACTCACTCACCATATGCCACTCCTGAACTATGTAAATACATCAGTCATAAACTCACTCACCATATACCACTCCTGAACTATGTAAATACATCAGTCATAAACTCACTCACCATATACCACTCCTGAACTATGTAAATACATCAGTCATAAACTCACTCACCATATACCACTCCTGAACTATGTAAATACATCAGTCATAAACTCACTCACCATATGCCACTCCTGAACTATGTAAATACATCAGTCATAAACTCAAACCACTCATGTAAATACATCAGTCATAAACTCACTCACCATATGCCACTCCTGAACTATGTAAATACATCAGTCATAAACTCACTCACCATATACCACTCCTGAACTATGTAAATACATCAGTCATAAAACACTCACCATATACCACTCCTGAAATATCAGTCATAAACTCACTCACATATACAGTATGTAATACAACTCATAAACTCACTCACCATATACCACTCCTGAACTATGTAAATACATCAGTCATAAACTCACTCACCATATACCACTCCTGAACTATGTAAATACATCAGTCATAAACTCACTCACCATATACCACTCCTGAACTATGTAAATACATCAGTCATAAACTCACTCACCATATGCCACTCCTGAACCATCAGTCCTCACTCACCATATGCCACTCCTGAACTATGTAAATACATCAGTCATAAACTCACTCACCATATACCACTCCTGAACTATGTAAATACATCAGTCATAAACTCACTCACCATATACCACTCCTGAACTATAAATACATCAGTCATAAACTCACTCACCATATGCCACTCCTGAACTATGTAAATACATCCTAAACTCACTCACCATATGCCACTCCTGAACTATGTAAATACATCAGTCATAAACTCACTCACCATATGCCACTCCTGAACTATGTAAATACATCAGTCATAAACTCACATATACCACTCTGAACTATATGTAAATACTCAGTCTCACTCACTCACCATATACCACTCCTGAACTATGTAAATACATCAGTCATAAACTCACTCACCATATGCCACTCCTGAACTATGTAAATACATCAGTCATAAACTCACTCACCATATACCACTCCTGAACTATGTAAATACATCAGTCATAAACTCACTCACCATATGGATTCTTCCTCACATCCTCTGTGGTGTCCATTTCTACTGGCGAGCTACTTCTTGGTCCCTGAGTGGCTCTAAAAATAAAGCAACCTGTCTAAATCAACTGCCAGTGGGAATATAGATTTGATTGGACCTTCTACTTCTTAGCACTCACCGGCTGTAAACTTCAGCAGAAAGTTCTGGTTGTTCATCCAATTTTGAATTTTGCCTGCACAACTGTTTTACAGACCTGGCTTATTTGTATGTAGACTCTGTTTCTTGCCTCACTGGCAGTTCCACTTCGATTTAAAAAAAAACTATCCTAATTTGTCGACTTTTACAACATGCTTGTTAAAGAGTCCAAATAATGACCTTTCTAGTGATAAGTTTCCAGTTGTCTTTTAGAATGACTTAGGGCAGGACCATTGATCTAAGTTTACCCAGGGTCCAAAATGTTGAAAGTGGGGGATCACCACAGGCCAGAATCCAAAACCCCAATACAGAAAGGTCATTATTACGATACAACTGGCAATGATCCACGGGCCACTTACTGGGCGTCTGCGGGCCAGATCATTCTGATGATGATTAATCTACTAGTGTCTTCCGATCAACACTAGCGGATCTCTCAGGCTTTAACGGCTTTGACTGTAAGAAGAACTGTGGAAGAAGTCTTTTGCTTTTGCACTAAATATATAAATCTACACAGGGATAATCTGATCATGAAGACTGTTTTTCTGTGCCTTTAACAGATTTTTACAAGCTGGCCTTGATTCAAGTCATAGGGAAAATAACACAGAAACATGTGGAGACTGAACACTCACAGCGAAGGAAAATCTGTAAAAGAGGAGAAATCTGCCCAGTTGTCTCCATTGGCTGGCTTGTTGGCAACACTGTTAAAGTCTGCCCAACTCTCCTTGGGTGGCGCAGTGGCAGGTGATGCTGCTAATGGTTTATCCCATGGAGATGTGGTATCCATAGCTGCTGGTTCTGTCTGGGCACTGGAATCTGTAGGCCACAAGATATAAACAAGTAATCACTGCATAAAGCATTTTAACACAAAGTAACGGTTCCGACCTTATCTTGTTCGCCCCTTTTATGTTTTTAGCCCTCTTGTCATCTACTAGGCATTCTAAGCATTTCTTTAACCATTTATTTTGGAAGGTCTCCACTTTCTCTACAGAGACTATAAGATGGTCTATGATTCATATCTGCAATCTACCAAAGGAAAATTGCATGTTCTCAAACTGTTTATTTGTGCTGTGCCATCTGCTCCTAACAATATTTAAAATCTATAGTCTCCTGTCTTATTTTCTATAGTTCCCTTTGTTGTTCAATGTGGACTGAATCTAATGACTTAACTTTATCTCCTTTAACCTTATTATAACTTTAGTTTCAGTTGTGACAGACCCGTAAATGCTAATATATCGCCATTTATGTATCACTGTGATCCTGTTACTGATTATTTCCGTTACTTACTTCAACAATAGAACTAGTAATGCTTTTCGCCACAAACAAATCTTGATTGGCAGTTCATTCATGCCTGGTGACCTTTCACATGCACATGTCAAAGTTACAGGGGTATGCACATTTTCTTGTGTTTGATACTCTGAGCCTTCTATATTGTGCTGGTTGCTGCGAGCGCCGACGTCATTGTGTATATTCTAGATTTCTCGGACTTCAAGTAGGACATGAATTTACTTCCGCTGTCAGCGTTGACGAGCAACAAGGACAGCAGCATTACTTTTCCGCAGTGAGACTGCTTTTTAGGACCCACTGCGAAAGTTTTTTTTTTTTTTAAATAATTTATTAGTTGCTTGTGTAAAATAGTAAATTTTTAGTTTTTTTAAGGATATTTCAGTAAAACTCATTGGTTTATGGCCATTTTTTTCTTAAAATATTCATGGGCCAAAAGGGTTAAGGATAGCCTGTAACCTAACAACATACGAAGTACATTCTCAGGTACTGCCAAGCCTGCTGTGCATTAAAGTACTCTTCTTCCATTGAGTAAAGTGCTGCCAATATTTGGAGGTACATGCTCGCAGCCAAATGGTTCATATTATCCACCATCATCATGCACCTTGCCAGACGGCAGACATTTATGTCTCTCTTCAAAGATCTAAGTACTTGGTGTTATAGACCTGTTCCTACTCATGATAATTTTACATGCCATCTTTGAACATCCATCATCACTTTTCTTCCATCAACCTCTGCCACTTTTACCATTGATTTTTTTGTTTCAATGCACTATGTTATGATTTCAACAATGAACTGAGCATTGACCATTCAGGGGGTATTGACAAACTACTAAATACAAACTTGCTCAATGAAACCACAAAACAGTAAATAAATGCTGAGGTTGGTTTGCAATAACTTGAAAGTTAGTTGTGTATCATTTACAGGACGCTGCAGAACCAAACCCAGCATTTTTTTTACTGCTGTGGTTTGTCTAGGCAAATTTTACCTTCAGTAGTTTGCCACTGATTTCTGAACGGTCAGTTCTTGGTACCACTGTCAAAACCAACACAAGACAAATGTCTGCGCTGGGATCAAATTTTACATTCAGTAGTTTGTCTCTGCTTTCTCAATGGTCAGTTCTTGGTACCACTGTCGAAACCAACACAAGACAAACCGTCTGCAGCTGGGATCAAACCCGGCACCCCGGCAATATGAAGCATGTTCCTGTCGCCTAAACCACCAACACCGACCTGAAAATGGTCCTGCAAATAACTGTTTAAAATACTATCTTGCCACACTGCCCATTCCAAGAGGGGTGAACCTGTAAAGCTCAAACTCTCTACTGTCATTTGTTGATTCGTTTACAACAAT
Organism: Candidula unifasciata; assembly: GCA_905116865.2. Taxonomy (NCBI): domain Eukaryota; kingdom Metazoa; phylum Mollusca; class Gastropoda; order Stylommatophora; family Geomitridae; genus Candidula; species Candidula unifasciata. The sequence goes on along the minus strand of CAJHNH020000878.1, from coordinate 140,739 downwards.
GGGACTGTGCTGATGTAGTGGCTAGCAGAATTACCTGCTGATCCGGTGGTCACAGGTTCAAAACTTCATAAATATCATTTGGGTTCCTAGACTGACTGACCCATCCTCAACAAGAATACCAGGAAATATTGAGGAAATAAAAAAATTTTAAAAAACTATCAATGTATTACTTATTATACCACCTGCTGATTTCCAATATTAAATATGGGGCCACAACCGAATGTTAAAGGAGCCACAATGGTGTAGTGGCTAAACATAATGGCAAATTTTTTTTTTTTAACTGACTTTGGTTCCCAGGACGACCGCGTCTAAAGATTGTACCAGGTAATGACATGGGAAGTAAAGGTGACTGGAGTGAGGCTGATCACATCACCCATCAAGCGTCGATAGGTCTATAAAAATAGGAGTTTAGCATCATTTACCTGTTGAGCCACTGGCCTGAACAGGGTCCTTTACTTTTTTACTTAGCGTATGCTCAATACATCTCTTACAGCGTTGAAACAGGTACTTGATTTCATTCAATACAACAGCAGCATCCACTGACCTTCGTTGTGATCCACATCCATGCCCTCTGTTGGTGGCTGCACAGTTCTGACAGGAGAGTCCAGCTCTTCCCCGCTGTCTGTGCTGTCTTCATCGCTGTTGTTACACCGAGATGCTGCAGCCCTTAATCTTCTTGAAATAAAGACAACAATTAGTAAGGAAAACTTGCATGCAGCCACAAAAATACTCTTTAGGCATGGTTTGTCGTACATTTTTTTTTTCTCTAGCCCTTTCAGCTTACAAGGAAGCACAGGTCCATAACAAACTCATGCCATGCTCTCTGTAGACTTGTTAATGCTGGATTTTGCATCTGTTTTCTACAGGATGAGGTGGCCAACCATTTTAAGTTGCCTCTTACGTCATGCATGGTAGGTAACAGTGTTATTTCTCTTTGCTTGCCTCATGAGCCCCGGGAATATATGGGCTGACACATCATACAGTTAAATGAAGTTATAAGCCAAGAAAGACAATTTCACTGCACCAAATTTTATTCTTTTTGGTTCAGTCTCCCTTTGCAAAATGGCCAGCTGCTTGCTAGGAACATCACATAAAGCATGAACTCTTTAGCCCCAGTGGCAATCTCCAGCTGCCTCCCTAACAACTGCCTCCATGAAATAGGGAAATGGCAGTGAAATGAACGTGCAACTTTTTGGTGCGTGAAATGAGCCTGAGACCTTTCAGTGTGTGAGGCAAACGGCTAATATTTAAATAAAAATAAGAAGCAAAGCTTGATGATCTGGACTTCGCTGATGATATTGCTCTTCTGTCCCATTCACGGAATCAGATGCAAGATAAATTAAATATACTTAATGCGAGATCACAGCAGCTTGGTCTGAAAATCCATAAAGGAAAGACAAAGATAATGAGAATAAATCAGGAAAATAGTAATGTGGTTTCTCTTAATGGCACCCCACTCCAAGGAGTCGTACACCTATTTAGGCAGTAATGTAGATAAAGATGGAGGAACTGATAGAGATATTAAAATAAGAATATAAAAGGCAAGAGGGGCTTTCATAGCACTAGGGAATTTGTGGAGGTCAAAAGAAATTAAAAGAAATACTAAACTAAAAATTTTTAATTCTAATGTCAAATCAGTACTATTGTATGGGGCGGAAACATGGAGAACAACCAAGGCAATTACTAATAAATTACAGACATTCATTAACTGGTGCCTGCACAGAATAGAGGGAATAAAATGGTATGATAGAATAACTAATGTAGAACTTTGGGAGAGAACTAAACAGGCTCCAGTGGATCAGGAAGTGAGAAAAAGACGCTGGCGTTGGATAGGGCACACACTGAGAAAACAGGAGAACAGCATTACTAGAATGTCTTTGCATTGGAACCCACAGGGGCATAGGAATAAAGGAAGGCCAAAAAACACATAGAAGAGAGCTGGAGAATGAGGTTAGAAAGATTGGGAGGACATGGGGAGAGCTCCATGCAATGGCTAAGGATAGAACGACTTGGCGTGAGTTGGTTGAGGGCCTATGCTCCATTGGGGGATAGAAAGGCAGAAGAAGAAGAAGAAGCAAAGACCCTGAAGTAATTCCCATTAGGATCTCCTGTCTTTGCCACCTCCTGCTCTTTTTTGCTTCAGCACATTCCTATCTCTGATTCTCTACTTTGTATTGCCAGATCTTTCTCTATTTCTTCTGTTCAGTCAGTAAAATGATATTCTAGTTACACTATTATCAGATTTTCCCTAAGCAGGTCCTAACTAGGGCCAGCACATTTTTCCTGTCTCTTGATTCGCTGAACTTTACTTAGTTCTCCCTCCCAAGCTTTACTCTAGTGATTTCACAGAATCATTTGATTGCTTCTATTCTGTGCAGGCAGCAGACTGAGACTGTACAAAGCAATAACACATTCACCAACAAGCTCTCCTGCTGTAAAAGATAGGGATAAATAAGATCAGGAAGATAATTATAAAGATGGTGGTGATGATGATGAAACTGAAGAAAATTATGACAGCCATAAGAGGATAATGATGATGATGTAGAAAATGATGATATTAAAGATGATGTAGATATTGTATTCAAGATGTAGAAGATGAAGATGATGGTAAGATGATGATGATCATAACAGGCTGATGATGATAATAATGAAGACGTATAAGATGATGACAATGACAATCAAGATGCAGAATATGATATGACAAACAGAAAAGGATTATGATGACAACCATGATGTAGAAGACGAAGAAGGTGCTGACACAAACTATACTGAAATACCAACAACAGAGTTTCTACAAGAACTTACTCTAAATGAGCTTGGCCGGCAGCCTTGTCAAAAGTGATAGCCTTCTCCTCCCAGATGTCTTCATCGCTGTCGTTGTCATCAAACTGCTGGATCCGCTCACTGCACACCTGCTCAAACAGGGTCGTGCTTTGCTGTTTCACATAAAGAATCAATGCTGCTTAAAGCCACTATCATCACACTGCTTGACATCACTATGTGGGTTCTAGGGCTCTATTTTAGGTTAAGAAAGAAGACCCACAGCCCCCCCCCCCCTTTCTCACCTCACTACCAGCAAGTATCCTGTAAAATGTGACTACAGTTACGTTGAAATCGGATGTGTTCGGCTGAAAGAACCAGATATTGCAGCCTAGCTGTAAACCACAATAGAACACGCCAAATATTCTTGTAAAAGGTGAAGACAGAAGAGAAAAAAAGAAGCGGTGGAAGAAGGAAGAAGAACAGGAGGTGGAGGAAATGAGGAGAAGAAAAGGAATAGGGGGAGGAGGATGAGAAGAAAAGGAGGGGGAAGGAGAAGAAGAAGAAGAAGACAAGAAGAGGATGAAGAATTACTGTGTCCTGGTGATCATGAGTTCGAACCTCCCACTGAGACAAGGATTGTTTTTAAAAGTTGACTGGACTTAACCCTAGCTGGGTACCAGGAAATGTTCCAAGAAGTAAATGTGCTTGATGTGATTTTGACATCACCCACTGAGCAACAAACTTCAAACAATTCCTTCCCATGAAGCCTAATGGTGAAAGCGAAGAGGACCCATCAAATGCTGATCTGCCTATAAAAATATGAGACTAGTACTAATACCCATGTTGGATCAAAGTGTGGGAAAATATTGACCTCTGACTATCACACTAAGACTGCCACAAATGTATCACTGCTGGTGTCTGCAGAAGGTGTGTGGCTTGTGTACTAGGCATAAAGACTCCATACCCAAGGAACCGCATGCTAGGATTTGTATATCTACCCTGGTAAACATGAAGTCGTCATGGCGTTGCCGGCTAGTCGCCCACCTGTAGATCAGAAGGTTGTGGGTCGCATCCTGACGGAGCTTGACTTTTTTTTTTTTTAAATGACCTTGACTCTTAGGTCGAACCAGCCTTGAGTGGGTACCAGGTGCAGTCCTAGGAAGTAAAGGCAGCCGGCGTGGCGCTGACCACATCACCCACCAAGTGCCGATTGGTCTATAAAATTATAGTTCTAGCGTTATATTTCCAATGCGCCTAAAGACTTGGAAAAGGAACCTTTACTTTACATTTACTCTGGTAAACAAGGCTCAAACATTAGGAAATAAATACATGAACTAACTATAACATTAATTTACACCTACACAATAAATGCTGGCTGCTGTGCGCTCACTGCCGATTTTTGAATTATAAACAAGTTGAGGCCTTAATCTCTTCCATGATGCAACTCTTATACCATTGTCCAAATGCCACCAAAATTGATTTTTTTTTTCAATAAACAAAAAAAACTTCCACTCAATGAATTGAAGTCATATTCTTTGAGGGTCATCAGTTTATGAGATGCATTTGCAAAGCCACATACATTTTATCACATTAATATATATTCACTCACATAATGAACAGTAGTCGCACTAATGTAGTCATTACATTATTGTATAGTAAGACTAATGTATAGCTACAAACATCAACTTATAGTGAAATTAAATTAATGTGCATCCCCGTGTGGGTTCCGAGGCCCTGTTATAGGGAAAACAAGAACAGACCCACTGCCTACCCAAAAGCATGTCGTAAAAGTTGGTTAACTGGGAGCTTCCTTCAAAGTCGGAGTGCATCTGCCTGAGAGGCAAGGAACCAGCAGTCTGCATACAAATGAGTCAGATCTGTAAAACAGATGCACGTGCAACATTCAGGTTCTGGAATAGGACTGCGGTCCAGAAGTGGATGAACAACCAGAACTTTCCACCAGAGTTTACAGCTGATGAACCCGAAGTAGAAGAAGATTAATGTGCAGCTATACATGTGAATCTACTCAAGTTAACCTATTATGACTCACATTAATGCCATGTGCTTGAATATCTGCATTTATATTTGATATCCTGTTGGAAAATACAGTTCTGAGGATGGAGAGGGAAACATTTTATAAACACATATGGAGAGTTAAACAGTTTATAAATAAAGCAGAACAGGAGGAGGTAGGGGAAGAAGCAGAAAAAGAGCAAAAGAAATAGAGGAAAGCAACAGAAAAGGTGTAGGAGGAAGAAGAATCTTGGCCATACGAGAGCTGCAAGGTCTGAATTCGAATAAAAATCATATGATTTTTTCCATCTCCGAAATTGACCTTAGCTCCCAGGTTAGCCCATCCTAAAAATGGGTACCTGATAATGTTCTGGGAAGTAAAGATGGCTGGCATGATCCAGGGAAGTAAAGATGGTTGGAATGATCCAGGGAAGTAAAGATGGTTGGCATGATCCTGGGAAGTAAAGATGGTTGGCATGATCCTGGGAAGTAAAGATGTTTGGCATGATCCTGGGAAGTGAAGATGGTTGGCATGATCCTGGGAAGTAAAAATGGGTGGCATGATCCTGGGAAGTGAAGATGGTTGGCATGATCCTGGGAAGTAAAGATGGTTGGCATGATCCTGGGAAGTGAAGATGGTTGGCATGATCCTGGGAAGTGAAGATGGTTGGCATGATCCTGGGAAGTGAAGATGGTTGGCATGATCCTGGGAAGTGAAGATGGTTGGCATGATCCTGGGAAGTGAAGATGGTTGGCTGACCACATCACCCACCGAGTGCCAACTGGTCTGTAAAAAAAAACTTCACGAGTTTAACATCATATACTTAAGTTGCTAAGGCACACAAAAAAGATCCTTTGCTTATTTTTAGAAAAACCTCAAGACTCAGACAGTTGATATGGTAACAATGTTTTGGTAAACCATCAAACTTATACAAGATGGGAGGAACAAGAAGCTAGTGATACTCACTCAATTTTCTCATCCTGTTCAGCAAAGTCCTCATCGCTGAAGCCAAACTGGTCAATAAAGTTACTAGTCATCTGCTGCAGCTGGTAATCAGAGAAGGCCTAGGAAGACAGCAATGATTGCCACAGAGAGGAATAATGATATAAGGCATAATGGGATTTTTTGTAACATTAAAGATCTTAGTGTTATGCAAATTACCATTACATGCTTTGTTGGTTGGTTGAAAGGATGGACTTATGATTGGTTAGTTGGTTGTTGTTGTTGTTATCGATCCAGCGGAGCATGAGCTTTTGCCCTTTGGTCCAACATGGTTAGTTGGTCAATTGGGTGATTGGATGGATGGACAGTTGTATTAATGGTTTGATGATTGGCTAGATGGATGGTCAACTGGTTGGTCTGATGGATGGATGGTGGTTGGTTGACTGGTTAGCTGGTTGGATGGATGACTGGCCTCCGGAAAACATCAGTTCTAGCTCTTAGACCCACCCACTGTTTTGACATTCAGGTTATCTGAACACTGAGAAAATGGAACCTGTTGTTAACAATTGGAAAGATTTATAGAAAGAGACTAAGGAAGACCATGAGAGAAGATTCCTGAAAGCATTTCATCATGGCATAATATGACAGACTGTGATAAAGACTGTAGGAAGTGGAGATGCATGATCATCCATGGTGATGACCGATGGTAAATGACAATTAAGTCTCTTCGTCTCTCTCTCTCTCACACACATTCCTTACACTCCTACCCATGTGTCTCTCACCTGCTGCATGGCAGAATCCTGTGGAAAAGGAATGTCTTTGAAATCAGTGTCATCGTCTTCACTACTGGATGCCAGCGTGCGACCCCGCATCTGAGAACATTGTAATAGATTAGAGATGCTTGTCTGCAGGCTGTTCTAGCAAAAATGAGTACATCTATCACAGGACAACCGAGGGATGGCTACCTCACAGCATACACAAGAATTAACGACTGGCAACATTTACTAAGCTTTTAAAATTGTATCTGTCTTGACTGTTGCTACCTTTTCTTCGCTTAGCTGATGCTGTGTGGCATTGATAGTCAAGTCTATCCACAACCTTATGTTTCTTACACTTTTAATCTACTCCGAACAAACGATCTTCCATACCTTGATGCTAAACTCTTGTTATCTGTCCCAAGGTATTCTCGTCATTCAACTACAAAACCATCTCTGCCATTTCCACAAAATTTAACACTAACTGGTCAACTCCCAATGATTCGCTTCCATATATCGGGATAGGATACATATATTAGATTTAACTGCCTAGCTTCACCTGAGATAGTGAAAGAAAGCCTTATTCTCTCGTCCTCTGCTTCATCTTGGTCTCCACCGCTGCCTTACATATAGGCCTAGTGGAAATACAGGTCTAACTAAAACCCTATATTTAAACTCCTGTCTTCTATTTTATCTTGGTCTCCACAGCTGACATATCTTTAGTCACTGCCCCTAAGTGCATCCGTGACAATCCGGGAGACAGACAAATGTTATGTAAGATATACATATACATACATACTACTAGTTATCTAGCATTTTTGTTTTTAACAACCACATATCTTCTGACACAGTATCAAGAAACCATTTTCTGTTAAAGTGTATCTATGTATCATCTGTCTGAACATCATCACCCTCTTTAATCAGGTGCCATGGTGATAAACATAGGCAATCATTGTTCATCACCTCGTACGACAACTAATCTCAGCTCAGTATTTTGTTCTTTCCTTGATTATGCTATGTGGCTCTTTGTCTTCCCTGTGTACCTTTTCCATCAAATTCATCAGCCATTGCTGATTCTCCTGCAAAGATGTCCTAAACATCTTGATTTTCTTAAGCTTAACTTCCCAACTCAGTTCACAATTACCACCTTCTGTTTATACAGCTTACATCAACACTATCATGCAAGACAATAAGCTGTTACTATTCCAATACTGGCTATTACTCAGTACAAACATTACTTACCAACTCTATTGCATTTTTCTTATTGACTTCAGCCAAAGACCCAGCAACAAAAGCCTCCCACCGGTCCTTGACATCTTGTGAAAGCCCTGTAGAGTACCACCACAGGCGGAGACACAAACAGTCAATATCTCAAGACACAACAGTCAATCTCTTAAGACCAACAGTCAATATCTCAGGACACCATAGGACAGGGCAGTCGACAGCTCAGGACATAATAATATCTCAGGACACAACAGTCAATTTCTCAGCATACAACGGTCATATCTCCATAAACAACAGACAATATCTCCAGACACAAGTTTATAATATTTCTGGGACACAACAGTCAATATCTCCAGACAACAGATAATATTTCCAGACACCTCAGACACAAGAGTCAACACCTCAGCCACAGCAGTCAATATCTCAGGACACAACAGTCAATAATTCTCTCAGGACACAACAGTCAGTATCCCTGGACACATCAGTCAATATCTCAGGGCACAACAGTCAGTATCCCTGGACACAACAGTCAAGATCTCAGGACACAACATCAACATCTCAGGACCCAACAGTCAACATCTCAGGACTTAACAGTTAACATCTTAGGACCTAACAGTCAACAACTCAGGACACTACAGTCAAGGCTGTGTTACTATGCCTCTATAAAGTAAAATATAACACTATGGTCTGGAAAAATGAGAAGGTGCCTAGACAGCAACTACACCAAACTGATGTAAATCAATAAGCCCTTACATTTACACCCTAACTATTGATGCTGATTCAGCCAGCTGAAATTCCTTGTTTCTTTCTTTCAGCTCAACTATAAAGGACATTCACATCATCAACTTAATCAACTGGCCGATTCCTCTGATGCAGTGGCAGCAGCATCCAATGTATCAACGTTATCACACTGCTCATGACAATCACACCAACATGTGAAGAACGATATTTACCATTGAACAGATCCTTCACAAAACTTCCTGTGTCATTTTTCTCTACAAGCCCAGCAACTGTGTTGGCTATCTTTGTTAGATGACCCATAAACCCACTTCGTCTGCTATGTTCAATTTTCCTTTGGAAGAAATCAACTTAAATTAACAACACACACACACAAATATATATATATATATATATATATATATTTATATACACACACACACACAAACAAATTCATAATTTAAAACATATCACTCTATACACACCAGATCATTATCACCATTTGTTAAAGCTAAGTGCCCCTAGCCTTCTAAAGGACATGGGTTTATTTCACTGCTGCGCGGTTTAGTTCACAAATGCAATTTTTACGGACATCCCTGGAGATCGTCGGCGTAGCTAAATAGTTTGTTTTTTCTGTGATGCTCTCGGCAGGCAGCTGGCCGCTCTGAGGAGGTTACCCAGCCATTTGGGATAAAACCTGGTGCATTAAAGCTAATCCTCTCGACTTTACCCATTAATTTTTAATTTTTTTAAAAATTCAACCCAGCTTTAAACAGGTACCATAGTTAAGGTTCTCCTTGCAACTAAGGACACATATTGGGGGAGTACGCCGGAGTTCAGTCCCCTGGCCGCATTGCAATTACGGAATGGAGAAGGACCGAATCACACAACAAAGTGAGGTCGACATGGCTGGCAGACCGACAGCAGTGCACTGCACCCAACCCTATGATGACAGCAGTGCACTGCACGCTGTCTATCGCTCACGCTGTCTATCGACAACACACACTAATTACGTCATTTGTTTCATTCCCTCTTCTCTACTCCATGCCTTCGGCTACTATTCTTTCCAATCTGCTGAGAAGCCTGATATGGCCAAATTAAATCAGCTTATGAGACTGCTGATTACTAGCCAATCTTTTGTTGATTTTCAGATCTTTTATGTTGTCAGTATTTTTTTTGGGTATTTTGGGGGGGAGGGGGGGGGGTTGTTGTTGTTCCCTGGTACTCTGAAATTTTTTGTATTGCATTTCAGTTTACAGGCTTTTATTTTCTTTAGTAATTACTGTGAGATAGTCACATATCCAAGATCACTGCCCTATAAGATATGGTGCCCAATGATCCTGAACATCCGTAAATCTGTAGCTAATAATCTCAATGTCATGTACACATAATACACGTTCACATATGGGTGATGTACATCAACAGTCTCCCCAGCTAACCGCTATAACACTCACATTCACACTGATGTGGCGTAACCATTTATATTCATGACCTCCTTAGTTTTCCCCTGAAAGTCTCCAACCTGTATAATTTCAACCATCACTTATTTTATACAAACAGTAAATACTATACATATCAAAGAGACTGCACTGAATACAATACAATGGGGTGGGGGGGGGGAAATAGACTGAGCCCTTTTGACATATAAATGGCACATCACAATGATGACAATGAGGATGATGATGATAAATGTAACACTTACTGTCGCTGTTGGTTCAACTCCCACTCTACAAGCAGCCGCTGTACAAAACTATATTCAGCAAATATCTGTAAAATAAACAATGGTCAATAAGGAGGTGTGTAAATCATTGAGGACAAAGAAATCATACGACACTGATCAATCAATCAATCAATCCATCAAGTGCCATCTCCACAATCAAAGATGTCTACAATAAATCCCCAACATCTGTTTCTTGCCCTATTTATATACTGACAGAATACTTTTACTCCATATACTGACAGAATACTTTTACTCCATCCCTTCATGTTTTTGCTACACTTTTATTGCTGTATACCTCTTACCTACATGTCTTTAACTTCCCCTGCAAATTTTTTTTTTAAATGCCTTCATTAGCAATCTTTGAACACCCGTCTCTTAAGATTTTCTGCGCCAAACAACATTCCTTTAGTTTGTGAAATTATTCCCTGTGTGTCCTTCTTTCCAAGTGTGGTCTTCCTGAACACTTCAAAATTTTTGTGTTGAGAGAAGCAAGCCAAAAGATGACACACTTCAAAATTTTTGTGTTGAGAGAAGCAAGCCAAAAGATGACAAGTTGGAAGAGAATTTAGGTTTCAGACCCCCAGGTGAGTAACTGTATTTCTCCCAGCCACAAAATTGTTTCAACATTTCTTGTTCTTTTCTTCTTCCAGCTAAGTAATCAAAGTGTGAGGGGCAGAAGTCAGAATCTTCTGTGAGCTTCTTCTAACGTGTTGTATAAGTTTATCTTTATTTCTTTAAGGATGTTTGTGATGCCCGCCATTTAATCTTTTGCAAGGTCTTTCTCTTGCTCTGTGTTCATTATATTTCTTCATTGTGGCGCTCTGACGCGGCTGATGCCAGGGCATTCTCGTCAGATGACCAAACCATTCCATCTGTTAGTCTTTTAATTAATTTTCTTCAAAATGTCTGTGTAGGCAACCAGACCTAGTACATGCCACTGATTCGAGAATACACCACAACAGAAACAAACCTTACCTGAGACAATAAAGGATGCAGCTTTGTGCTGTCTATCTCCACTGGTCTGTTATTTAAAATGATAAGAAGGCACTGCTCTACTTGTGTGTGTAAAAAATTATTCCACTCATATTTGAAAAATAAATCCTGAAAGAGATAACACGTGGTTAATATAAATTTTCCATTGTAATGAAATACATTACATTATTACATATCTTTCTTATATTTTGGGTAATAGGTTGTTGCCACTAGCCTGAAGTGTTTTAACATCACCTGCCTATCACATATTGAGAATATCGCCACTGTGAAAGAGTTTCACAATGCTGTCGAGGATCCAACGTGTTTATACAAAAATCGTAAATCAATCAGGTGCTGTCTCCCCAAAAAGGTTGGCTGCAACAGAACTCCAAGATGTTCTGACTGTTGCCCTGGGATGAAACGCTGAACAGCAACAAATAGAACTGGGAAATCTAAGTGACGTCACTTTTCCGAGCTCCCACACTCTACCAAAAATACATCTGCTGTGTGAAAGATAGGCGTTTGGAAGGGCTGAATGTAAGATGGACGGGCTTGCCAAATTTGTGACCCTTTTAAAATAAAGTCTATTCGTTTGTTCCCAGTATGAATATGGTTGTGGTCCAGAAACAACCACTGACCCACTCTCGACTGATGCTTGACTGTCAGATCGTGGCTACAATTGTGTGTTCCATTTCTTACACTCAAGGCTGGGTGGATGTTGGAGTCAAGGTCATCTTCCCCAGAGCTCCCAACCTTTTCCCAATGCAAAATAAGCAGTGCCTGATCCCCAAACCTATATGAAAATAGGTCATCCTGCCAGGATAGTATGTCATGTACCAGTGGACTCCTGTTTCATTTTTGATTCTACCATTAGAGGGGGAGGCCGAGAAAAAGAAAAAAAAGAGAGTAAGAAAGGAATGGCACTGAGACAGAAAGAAAGGAGAGATACAGGGGGGAGAAGGTAGAAGAGGACAACCAACCTGGATGTCATTACTGGGAGGTGAGGGGGAGCACTCCGGGTGTCATCACTGGTGGGTGTGGCCACACCATGCGTCATCACTGGGGGGGGGGGGGACCCTGGGTGTTATCACTGGGGGGAGAGGGGCACCCCGGGTGTCATCACTAGTAGGTGTGGCCACACCAAGCGTCCTCACTGGGAGAGGGGGGGGCACCCCAGGTGTCATCACTGGTGGGTGTGGTCACACCAGGAGTCATCACTAGAAGGGGGGAGGGGGTGCGTATGGCAAGTGTTTTTTTTTTTACATTATACATTATATATATATATATATTTAATGTGTATGAATGTGGGGGAAGGGGGTATCTTTTACATTGGGTACCAGCTGACCCTGCTACACCAAGTGAAGGTGGAGAGAGAGGGAAAAGGGAAAGGAGACTAGAAACGAGACAGGTGAAGAGAGCTCCCTTGGCATCGTCCATACTCTACCCCGCAAAGCAAACAATGAGACCGTGAATTGCATAGTGAAGTGCATTACGCTTGCCTTCTTACAAGGCAAAAAGACCGACTGCACACAAATTCTCCTTTTGTTATTTGTGTCCGGGTTACGATATGCTAAGTTCAAGGACTGGAGGGTAACGTTCAAGGATATTTGTCAGTTCTCATAAAAATCCGAAGTTTTTTCCACACCTAGCGAGGGATCTTGCATTTCCTGAAATTGTCAAGGTTTTTGAGGACGGCTACGAACCCTGTTACATGTTACCAGCCACTCTTTAGATACGTATGAAGGGTTTTCAGTCGGACAGTACAGCAGCAACTTCCTACAACAGGACCTGCTAAACGAGGATGGTCAAGATGATGGATGCACTCACCAATAAGGTTTGAACTGTTCCCAAAGAGGCCAGCTCTGTGTTGACTTGATGCATATTTACACCAACCAGGGTTGTGATCAGCTTGGCCACCTGCAACCTCGTGTTTCCCAGCGGAGGCTCCAGGCAGCAGACTGTTGTGGGCATTCTGTAGTACCGTTGCTGACAACATCGGATCAAAGTAATCTGTTTTACTGCATACTTTTTATTTTTAACAAAGGGTTATCTAAAACACTTCAAAAATACAAATGCCACTGGAATAAATATGGGGGGGCATAATTATATGGGGGTTTCATCCCATATAATTCACAACAATGATGATGCGCGGAGTGTGTAACCTTTTCACAATGCAAGCAGTAAATAAAATAAGCCATGAGACTGAGAATTCCCGAAAAACAAAAAATCCACTTTACATATGTCACTAACAAATTATTTTAAAACTAATTGTATCTACGTTTCAACAATTTTTTTAAGTTGTTGAAATATAGATAAACAGATAAAGAGAGTAATCAATAAACAGGGACAGAGTGACACAATAAATGGAATTCATTGCCCTGCAGCCTTAAAAATATATGAATCAGTTGACTCATGCCATGACCCTAAGTTCTATCACTGAGGCAAAGGGAAAATTTGATGTCAATTTGCTTTTAAAAAGCCATTTGTTCATAAGGAACACCTCCCACAATACTTTTTGTTTTAGAAAATATATTCATATCCTGACCTAAACGCTGCGCAGCTGCGAACACAACCACCTGTGTGGACTAGTCATCTCATAAATATGTTAGTGCAGAAATGCCTGTTAAGTGTCTTAAGGGGGAACTGGACCCTACCAAAGTGCCAAGTTTGCTACTCTATGGGGCGAAAGGTTAAATTTTATTCTGTCTACATAAAGTGGGAATACTTCCTGTATAACACAAAAATGATGTTTGTCACCTAAAGTTTATATACAAAGTTAAAGATTCATGTTTTTATTTTAACTGAACTCAAGAGCCCATCTAAAGCAAAACATAAACTCATTTTCCATGTTTAAAATCCAATCAAGAGCTATCCAAGGTCAAATTCACCCTACAGCATATACTCTCATTTGGGTGTGAAGTGTGATTAGTTCACATATTCTAAGCCACAGCATAATGAGGTGAGGTGATCAGTTACCACTGTTATCATTTCTTCTCTGAGAATTCCTAAAAAAAATTGTGAAATGGTCCACCAAAGAAGGTAGGGTAAACCCAAATTGTGTGCTAGCTGAAAATATTCATCCTGTCATTGCTGGAAACTAAATACAGGTCTGCCCAGTGTAGGTTCCTGGGCCCCATTTTGGGATGGGAGGGGGGGAAGACTCTCATCATCATCATCATCAGGTGCCTTGCCGACAGGCGTGGGCGATCATGCCTCTCCATAATCTGCGATCTCCTGCAGTATGTATCAGTTTGTGTGCCGACACACCTCCATGCCATGCAACAAGACTGTCAAGCATCTTCTCTCGTTGTCTTCCTCTATCTCTCCTTCCACATATCTTTCCAGTGGTCACAACATGTTCTATTTTCCCTCTTCTCATAACATGGCCGAAAAATGATGACTGTCTCCTTCTGATGTCTGTGATAAGTTGTCTTCGGGCTCCCGCCTCTTTCAAAACCTCTTGGTTGCTCTTTTTGGCTGTCCAAGGTATTCTAAGCATTCTTCTGTAAAACCACATCTCCGAGGCCTCCAGAAATTGTTTGGCCTGCCTACCGATTGTCCAGAATTCACAGCCATATGTTAAAACTGGATGTATGTAGCAAGCAAGAATTCTTTTTCTAACTTTCAATGACAAGGATATATTGCACAAGATGTTTTTCATTTTATAAAATGCAGTTTTTGCCTGTCCTATTCTATTTCTTATCTCAGTTATGCATCTTCCATCTGATGTTATCCATGTGCCCAGATAATTAAATTTCTGTACTTGTCCTAAAATAACACTATCAACTTTTATTACACACTTAGGAATAATTTGTTTCTTTGATACCACCATTACTTCTGTCTTCCCATTATTCAAACTGAGGCCCATTCTTCCACTTTCTAACACCACAATGTCTATTATTTCCAGTAGTTCTTTCTGACTTGTTGCTATCAAGACTGTGTCATCAGCATAACGTAAATTGTTTATATTGTGCCCACCAACCACAATTCCTGGCATACCAATTAAAGCTCTCATTATATATTCACTGTATATTGAAAACAAATCAGGTGACAGTCCACATCCTTGTCGTACGCCCCTCTTTATGCTTTGAAATGTACCTAAACAGTTGTTAATTCTTATAGCTGCTGTTTGCTGCCAAAACATATTCTTTATTATTCGTAGATCTTTCCCATCAATGTTTAATTTTTCTAACAGTTGATTACTTCTTCATGCTTCACACAGTCAAATGCTTTTGTATAGTCTATGAAGCATATGTACAAATCAGTCTTTACTTCTATAGCTCTTTCTGACAATGTCCTTAGGATTTATATGGCATTGTTTGTACCTTTTCCTTCTACAAATCCACATTGTTCATCGCTGATTTCTGGTTTAATTTTGTTTCTTTTTCTTCTCATTATTCTTCTCAGTAAAATCTTAGTGATGTGACTCATAAGACTTATTGTGCGATGGTCTTCACATTTTATAGTGCCTGGTTTCTTAGGCAGAGCTATAAATATGGATTTTATTCTTCTAGCCCCCCCCCCCCCCCCCCAATGGGGCCATGGAATCCACACTGGAAATTTGAGGAAATAAATCTTTAAGGCAGAAAGAGGTCAATGAATGCTTGCCTGGGACTGGAAGAATCCCAACAACCACTGCCAATTAAATTCACACATTCAGGTTTTACATTTCAGAAAAGATCCACCCAAACAAATCAACAATTCCTAGCATACCTTTGGAGGGTTCAGCAAGAGGTCATGGAAGTCTTTGAGCCGGGGGATAATTGCAGCGATGACATTGCTAATACCTTCACTGTAGTGGTCAGTCTCACCATTAGGTAACTGTTCACATGGGTCTGTCCTGTGATGTTCCACAACCAAATCATCAATCATAGAATTAAGGCAATATTTCAGTGAGAGCAATAAATCATGGAATAACTTCAATGATATAACAAGAGAGTAATAAATCACAGAATTGTAATGATTCAACGAGTGAGTAATAAATCATGGAATAAATGCAACGATTCAACGACTGAGTAATAAATCATGGAATAACTGCAATGATTCAAACAGAAAGTAAAAATCATGGAATAATTGGAATGATACAATAAGAGAATACAAAATCACGAAATAATGCAATGATGAAATAAGAGAATACAAAATCATGGAATAACTGGAATGATGCAATAAGAGAATACAAAATCATGAAATAACTGCAGTGATGCAAAAAGAGAATACAAAATCATGGAATAACTACAATGATTCAACAAAAGAGCAATTAATCATAGAAAAACTGCAGTGATGCAACGAGAGAGTACTAAATCATAGAATAACTACAATGATGCAACAATAAAGTAAAAAATCATGGAAAAACTGCAGTGATGCAAAAAGAGAGTAATAAATCATGGAATAATTGCAGTGACTTAACCAGAGAATAATAAACCATGCAATGACTGCAATGATTCAACAAGAGAATAATAAACCATGCAATAACCGCAAAGATTCAACGAGAGAATAATAAACAATGGAATTATGGCAATGATTCAATGAGAGAGTAACAAATCATGAATAACTGCAATGATTTAACGATAAAGTTAAAAAAATAATCATGAAATAACTGCAACCATTCAACGAAAGAGTAAAAAGTCATGGGATAACTGCAATGATTCAACGAGAAAGTAAACAAATTATGGAATAACACTAATAATTCAACAAGTAATAAATAATAGAACATCTGTAATAATTCAACAAAAAGCAATCAACAGACGAAATGCAATGATTCAAAAAGAGAGTCATTAAAAGAGGGAAAAGTTCAAATCATTTAAGAGGAGGCAGACAGTGATATAAGTGGGAAGATAATATCAAGAAATGGATGGACATCAGTCAGTGGGCAGACCTGACAGAAGTGGGAAGATAATATTAAGAGAAGGATGGACAGCAGTCTGTGGGCAGACAGTGATACGAGTGGGAAAATAATATCAAGAGATGGACAGACAGCAGTCTGTGGGTAGACAGTGATACAAGTAGGAAGATAATATCAAGAGATGAACGAATAGCAGTCTGTGGGTAGACAGTGATACAAGTGGGAAGATAATATCAAGAGATGGATGGACAATAATCTAAGAGAGTGTACAATCAGGATGAGAAACAGAGTTAGAGATCCACTGCAGCCAATCTGTACTGTGGAGATGGCATCTGACAGAAATGCCCTTCAACCCATACATCCAATGATAGCAAATCTTTAACGACCATATTTTTCTGAGCATAAACTGCCCCCACTTATAAGACAAGTCCTACCTTTTTTTGCTGTTGCCAGAATGCAGAAATAAATATTTTAAATGCACACTGTGTATAAGATGACCCTCAAATATAAACTACAAATTTTGGAATACACATCGTCTTATTCACAGAAAAATACGATAGCTGCCTTTATGAGACACTTGTTAAGGAGCCGTTGATCCATTTTCACCCTAAAATGGAACCCTGGAATCCACACAGGATGACGATGAATTTAATACAATAACCAGATTTTGTACTACACTAGGTCACATAGCCATGGAAGTCAAAATTCTCAGCTACATGTGTTTAAACTTCGATTAAAGAGGTGGACTTAGAGGGTGCCATAAAAAATACAATATTCCAGTTACAACAAACACAAACTAGTCAATTCTTACGCCTGTCGCTGGACTTCCAGAAGTGTGTGTATAACACACAGCCCATTTACAAGGACAGACTCGTTCTTGTCTGAATCAAACATTCGAGACAGCAGCTGTGCAACCGTTTCTTCCCTGGCAACAAGAAAAGTAACTCTGAGCAAATTTATCAAATGAAATAAAACAGTTGTCTGTCTTTTGTGCTCCCCATTCACTCTAGTCATAAAACATACAACTAAGTTAACTCTGTTTAAATGTTTCTAACTTCATCTAAAATACATGATATGTTTCCTTTTTTTAAATCTGTCCTTAAAAAAAGCAGTCTATGTGTTGTTTTGTGACTGCAATATCTTTTCCTTTTGGCCCAACATATCTGATTTCAGCAAAACTCCAATTGTCGTCTTTTTTTTTTTTTTTGCAACATGTTTGTTAAGGGGTAGTGGTTCAAGTCTCCCCCATTTCAAAGGGTTAAGTAGGCCCGTTTAACATTCTGTCCTTCTAGTTTCCCTCATTTCATTCATCATTTCACTCATACATCAAGTAATAGTAAACATTATCAACAGCAGCTAAATATTAAGTACAAGCACTGGCATTTCTAAACCGTACTAATAGTTAATAAATCTAGACGAAATGTGCGACATTTCTAAAATACTTTTATAGTTTATGAGGGCATGTAATCTATGCTAACATGATATAATCAAAGAGTTTCAGAGAAGCAGCAGCAGTTAATTTATCAGCCTGTTCAATACCCCTGTACACGAATATGTTGTTGGCAGAAAATCCATGTTATGTTCTTGATCCGATTCTCAAGCATTACCGGGATTAACTTCTTCTTTTGTCAAAATCTGCTTGTGCCACTAGGCGTCGCAGTCTATCAGATGATCGGCAACCGAGCCAGGGCGCGCTCAGTCGCTTCATATGCCGTGATGTTATGAAGTCTCAAGTTGTCCGTGACTCCTTCAATCCATCTTCTTCTTGGTCTTTCCCTGCCTCTTGGTGTTTCGATTTTCATGTTGTATGCTCTTGATGCTGGCATCGTTGGTTACATTCTCATTAGGTGACCAAACCATTTTATTCTTTGCTTCTCAATAAATTTAATGATGGGTATGGTTCCAATAGTTCTTGTAATCACATCGTTTCTCACTCTATCTCTTCTGGTTTTATTCGCAGCCATTCTCAAACATCTCATTTCACAGGTGGTTAGTCTTCTCTCGTGTTCTTTTGTTAATGTCCAAGTCTGACATTGATAGCCTAATGTCGGTATAAAGATTGTATTTATAATTTGTCTTTTTATCTCAGCTGGGACAGCAGGGTGTTTTAAAATTGGGGCAAGCTGGTATGCGACATTGTTGGCTTGTTGGATTCTTGCTTCGATCTCTCTGTCTATTTTACCATTGGATGTAAAGATACTTCCTAAGTATTTAAATTCTTGCACTTGTTTTAGGCTGTGATCTAGAATCTTTATGTCGATGGTCTGTTGCTCTCTACTTATGCTCATGACTTCTGTCTTTTCAGTATTGATCTTCATATGATGCTTGAGGCAACTGTCGTGTAGTAGGTTTATGTGGTTTTGCAGCTGTTTACTATAACTGTGAAATATGCATTGATCGTCGGAAAAAAGCAGCTCATTGAAGTACTCCTGTTTATCGACATCTGTTGGTGTTATGTCTATTTTATTAATATTGTCCATAAATATTATGAAAAGTAAAGGTGATAATACACAACCTTGTCTTACTCCTGATGTTACTGGGAACCAGTCTGTGATGCCAGCTCTTGTTCTAATAGCGCTTTCACTTTGTCTATAAATAGCCCTAACACAATCTAAAATTTCTCCATTTATACCGTAGTTTTCAAAAACTTTCCATAATAAATTTCTGTTTACTCTATCGAAAGCTTTTTCTTGATCTATGAAAGCGATGTTCATTTGATGTCTGTGTTCTATTGTCTTTTCGCTAACTTGTCTTAAAGGGATTAACAAAAAGCAAATTTAAAAACAATTGTCAACATAAACATGAGTACATAGACACAAACAACCACTCGCCAGGGAGACCCTCACCACCATTAACTCTAACAACAGCTATAAGATCTATCAGCCTGTTCAATAACCCTTACATAAGAATGTTGGAGGCAGAAAAATCCATGTTATGTTCCTGATATGGTTCTAATCAAATGATGCATTAAAGAGATTAACAAATAGCAACTACGTTTCTTTAAACATGTAAACATGAGTACACACAAACAGCCTGATCACTCTGCTATGGAGACCACACCACCAATAACATTAACAATGGCTAAAAGCACAACATTACCACCAGTATAAACAAGAACCTACTGTTCCATGATGCGCAGCAGTGGGTCTGTATCAGAGAGATCCGGTTGGTGTATGAACTGCTCCCTACCCAAACGTACAATATCACATAGAGACTGAGCTGCGTTGCAGTGAATCTGGGATCATAGAGCAAGATCAGTTAAACAATTACTGCAAGGACAACCATCAATACTGGTTACACAAATACTGTGAGCAACAGACATGGACAACCTTAAAGTCACCAAAGAGACTGGTGTGAGTTAGTTGAGAGAAAAACTTTCAACTGAGAGATGAGGAGGAAAAGAAGAAAGAAAGAAAGATAGAAAGAAAGAAAGAAAGAAAGAAAGAAAGAAAGAAAGAAAGAAAGAAAGAAAGAAAGAAAGAAAGAAAGAAAGAAAGAAAGAAAGAAAGAAAGAAAGAAAGAAAGAAAGAAAGAAAGAAAGACAAAAGTAAGGGGAAGAAAGGGTAATATAAACAATACTTAAATGATTACTAGTGCAAACTGTTAGACACAGTAGTATATTTTAATCAATCAGCTCAGGTGTTATCTACACAATCAAGGTTTGCTTTGATCTCCAATATAATTCCCTCTTTCGCCTCTTAGACTGCTGTTCATCAATTTCTTTATGTTATATCCTCCCAGTTGCATCACTGTTGCCTACTGCTCACTTGTCTTCAACTTTCTACTCCAGTTCTGATTTTTTTTATTTTTTTAATTTCTGTCTTTTATTATGGCCACAGTATTATACTTGTCTTTTTTTCTCTTTCAATTCTCTTTTCATTTGCAGTCCTTTCAGAACCTCTTATGTGGCTGTTTTTGTTTCCAGGAGAAACAACCTATTCTTCAGACTATCCATATAGAAGTATGACTGACCAATTGGCACTCTTCCAGCTTTCGAGAGGACAGTGTTATAATGCACTATGAAGAGGCATGGGAATCACAGCCCATGGCGATGGGGAGTGAGACCAGCAAGACCCACCCATGTTAAAAAAGTCTTCCACAATTATAGCATGAGATTTCAGGACCGTTGTTAACAACTGTGTTTAGCGTGTTTCTGCTCACACATTCAGTTCTCATCCTTTCTGCAATAATTTCTTCCTTCTTATTTCCTTCTTGATGTGCCCCCTCCACACAACATGGTCCACAGAATTTTGTTCCCACAAGTCCACCTCCATACATGTATCATTCATGGCCTGCTTGCACACATCTTTATATTGTAGAAGAGGTCGACCTCTACATATTCTACCAGTCTTTAATTCACCACAGACGATGTCCTTAGGGACTCTGTCATCCTCCATTCTCCAGGTGTGACCCAGCCATCTAAACCTTAGTAGACTGAGCACTGAGAAGATGTAATATCTACTCTGTCCAATACCTCAGCATTTGTGATCTTGTCCAGCCACTTAATGGCAAGTATTCTTCTTAGGCATCGCATGTGACAGCTATTTAGCCGTTTCTCCTGGTGCGAATAAGTTGACCAAGTTTCATTGCTTTAAAGCAGAGTGCTGAGAACACAAGCCTGACAGACAAAGAGTTTTTGTTTTAATCATAAGCTTTCATCAATGTATGCAATAAATATTAACTGTCTGAATCATCTCATCAAATATCTTGTCAGTTGGTGCAGGTTATGATTCTTAGCATCTCTGGTAATTCAACGTACATTTGTCTATGCCAAAATGAATAATAGACCACTTATGTTGTGGCCGTACTCCAACTGTTTGTTAATTAATCCAACCAGTTCTCCAAATATCCCCTTCACATAAACAAGCAAGAGAAAGAAAAAGAATGAGTTCAGACTGACTCAGCTAGATATGATACTTACATCTTCATCTTTTGATGCAACAATGGAATCAACCAACTTTTCAACAATCTTTTCTGCACTCAGCCACTGAAATTAACATCAAAATTTGAATTTCACGGTAATTAGGTGAAATATACTTCTAAAGGGGTTTGACTGGGTTCATTCATACTTGGATACTGTTGCAGCAGGTGTTCAACTGAAAACTACATAATGAAAATAATGAGCTAATGCAGGGGATCCGGACTGCATGGGGCAGAGGAGAGCATTGGGGAGGATATGTCAGATCCTTGTGAGAGAAAAATTAACATGAAAACAGCAGTCTGAGAGAGTGTACAATCAAGACAAGTCATATTAGCATGTTGGAGATCCATTGCAGTCAACCGTCAATGTTAAGATGGCAAGTGACTGATTAAGGGCAGACCAACCCCTAGCTTTGGTTAGCAGCTGGTCCAGGAGGGAAACTCAGACAGACACAGCACTGCTATTCTGGTCTTGGCAGCAAGCTTTGTTTCACACATATTGATATTCCTTCGTTTGGAGTAAATCTGGAATGTGCAATCCATGGTCTCTATAATCTTCAATACTGTCCAGGCTTTGTGCCATGTTGAGGAGGAACTTCATCACTGGCCTAAACCACATATTGCCAAGGGCTTTGATTCCTATGCCTTCTTATAGCATAATACAACATTACGGCCTGGAATGATAGGAAAGTGTTAACAACAATAGATCTAGACCGTTTAGGCGTTTGTTAGCAGGAGGAAACAGAATAAGAAAGAAGCAACAAGACTCAAGGAGAAAGAGATAGAAAGGAAAACAAAGAAGAAACTAAACAAAGAAGAAACAGACAAGCAACAAGGAAGAAGTAGACAAGCAACAAGGAAGAAGCAGACAAGTAAAGAGGAAAAGACCAAAGGGTCATTACCACAATTCCAGACAAGGTAAACATTCTGGCCTCTAAGACTTACCTCAGTAACATTTTTACGAGTGTCTGGAGACTCTATACAAGTGATAAGCCGAAGCAACAAATCCATCACTGCAGAAGTACCAATGTGATACAGCAACCGTTCAACAAAATCATTCTTTGACTTCAGGTATTCAAAAATCTGCAAAGATGTGAAAGTCATTGAACAAAATCATTCTTTGACTTCGGGTACTTAAAATCTGCAAAGATGTGAGAGAAATCAGAAGAAAACAGCGGTGTCTACAAAACTTAAATATTCGTATATTTTTGTGTAAGTTTGTTTATCCAATCAAGTAATGGAAATGGTACAGTTTTTTTTTTTCTTCTAGGATTGCAATCTGTAAGATTTACACATCAAGGATGAAAACAAAACAGGTATATATCACGGAAACCTCGCTCAACTACATAGATTTTACATATATATAACCTACAAGCAGCAGCAGATGCTGCATTAGCTGAAAGCTATGATTTGTGACATCGAACTCAACCAAATTAATGCTTTTTCCAGATGTCTTTGTTTCTGTGTTCATTTAGCTGTCAGGTGGGCCATAACACAAGTTTCTTTGTCTTGATGAGCTGTGAGTATATATATAAAGTTATGGAACACTGGTTTATTGAAGATATGGTTCTTTGAAGAAAATGCAGTGATTAATCAGCATGAAGGTAGTGACAGACACCTTAGGGAACTGGGCTAGTGCAGTGGCTAGTGTCGACCTGGTTTCAAATCCCCATCATGATGACTTTGTTGTACAGAGCTATAAGCTTAAAATAGATACTAGGCAATGTCCTAGCAAATAAAGGTGACTGACAGGATTTTGACAACACCACCGATTGGGTGCCAATCCATACTATAAATCACAAACCCTTTCTGTATTTCATGAGTTTATTACAAATGAAGTATTAACTCCTCCCAAACCATGACCAATAGACAGGTTACATTTTCATTTGCCTTTATGACTACAATGTTTAATCTAACAGTCATATTGGCGGCCCAGGTTACTGTGCATTTCTTTATTTACTGCAACAATTAGTAAAAATAAACTATCACTAATTGTATCCTTTTGAATTTTTATTTTACTTCCCTGGAATATGTAATTTTAAACAATTTTATTTTTTGTTTTCCTCATTGAAACCGCATATCTATGTGTGTCTGAGACATTTGTCTTGTCCCAAAATGTTAAATACTGGTGGCAGTATTACAGGGGATGCCTCATGTGCATTTAGGGGCCAGTGACTAAAGTGGTGGTGGAGACAAAGATGAAGTAGAAGATGGGATATTAAATATAGGGTTTTAGTCAGACCCTTATTTCCAACAGGCCTACATATAAGGCAGCTGTGGAGACCAAAATGAGATAGAGGATGGGAGAATAAGACTTTTTTCCCTCATACTGGGCAATTAAATCTAGTTAGTCTATAATAATTATGCACCTCCACAACCTCCATTATCTACTGTTAATTCTGTAGTGACTCTCGACCTTTTAGAAAATGAATGATTCTTATAAAACAATGCATCAGAGAGAATGAAAAAGAGTGAGATTAGATTTTCAATAATTATATATGTAAATAATAGTAAGCAAAACAAACCATTTCACTTTTTCTGGTAATCAGAAGTCCCATAACTTTGCTAAAAAAGGATGCAAGCAGAGGGTTTAAGGGTTTGTCTCCCTCAAGAAAGCCGTACAGCATATTTATCAGTTCAGCATCCCCGGCCAGTCTGTCGTTGATTTGTGCCACATCAGACGTCAGCAGCTCACAGGCTGTGTTGGGGTACCTGATTCAAAAATGTAAAATGAATTGATTGCTTAAATAATTATTTAGAATCGGTGTAACAGCAGCATCATTATCATTATCACAGTCCCATAACACAGCATGCCGTTGGGTCACCAGTTGTTCTCGACTGTCTGATCAGTTCCTGCAATCTCTTTCAGTTAAATTATGCATCCAAGTCTTTCTGGATCTGCCTCCTTTTTTTTTTAAAACTTCTGAGCAATGTAGTATAGTTGTGGACATTCCGGTAGATCTGGTTACATGTCCAAACATTTACATTTTCTGTCTTAACAGGTGTAATAGCAGATGTTAAAATGGCAGAACTGACAGCCATCACAAAAGGAATATGTTTTTAACCAGCTAAATGCTACCAATGTCAAATATGGACTCTTACTACATACAACCATGAGTGCAAAATCATAACAGAGAAGAGATATATACCTTAGAAGAATAGATGCCAAAATAACAAGAAATGATACAATTAAAAATGAGGAAATGAGAAGACCAGGAATGAAATCAGTTATACAATTCATTAAAGAGCTGGTCTGATCTACGATGGTTTGGCCATCAGATGAGAATTCCCTGGTACCAATGCCACTGAGAGCCATAATAAAGAAATATAATAAACATGCAGCAAGGAGAAGACCATGCAACAGCAGCATCAAGAATATCCTTAAGAAAATTCAGATCATTTTATACATGCATTAGAAAAATAATATAGAAGATCTTGACATCTCTCCCAAAAATCTATGATGTAACAGGGGGAGAGAGATTTTTTTTTCAAGAAGAAGATAGGCACCACATCATTCATTAAATCTCTCTCTCTCTCTCTCTCTCATACTCATACTCTGACTCTCTCTTTCTTGAACATGAAGAATTGACTACTTACTTGAAACGGAGTTTCTCATCAACATCATCAGGTGGCTCTACAGTGATCATCTTCATCAGCTCCTTCATATTCTCAGACTGAACAATACTATTTTTTAAAAAAAAGAAAAAATATTACTTAGAATGTATGAGCTTCACATTCAGTTAACATCTATCCTTATGTGAACAATAGAAAAGATAACAAGCAATCAAGATTTCACTGAGAAATTACAAAAACTAACATTATTCGCCACAGAACTGTTCAGAACATTTCAGACAGAAACTGACAAACCTTTTTAAAAAAATGTGTCAGTAAACATACTTTTTCAGGGTGACAGACACTCGATAAAAGATATTTAAAAAAGAAAGAAAGAAATAAAGAAAGAAACAAAGAAAGAAAGCTGACAGCACATAAAGAAAACAGTCTTACAAATCCACAAGCTTCCTGTTCTGAGCTTTGCATTCTTGCAGAATATCATCTTCATCCATGAGCTCCCGAAGGGTGACATCCTGCAAGGGAAAAAGTTAATATCACAGACATTAGCAACACTGACTGTCAGTTTAGAGACAGGACGAATAACAGACAAACAATGTTAATATCAAACACTAACTGTCAATGTATGGACAACACTCACGGTCAATGAATGGACAATACTGACTATCAATATATGGACAACACTGACTATCAATGTATGAACAAGACTGACCATAAATGAATGGGCAACACTGACTATCAATGTATGAACACAACAAATTTTAAAAAAAAAACACTCAAACAAGGTTACCATCAATCTTCTTGTGGGACCCACAAAAATCACAATGTGACACAGAATAAATATCTACAACTGATCATGAACAAGCTTAGGAACAGGTAGGCTGGGTGTCTACACAGCATCTGAGATGGCAAGCGGCAGAAGGAGAAGACAACGCAGAAAAAGTGTTCATACTTTACTACAAAACTACTACGCTGCCTACTTAATCCAGTAAGGTGCCTATGTGAAATGAAAGGCAGAAAAAAAAAAAAAAGGCGAAAAAGATATGTCTACACATAGTGACCCAAAAAAAAAATTACTAACAGCAACGAGTCTGAGTAAGACGAGATTTAAAAGCAGAAGAAGATGTGTCTATACTTTCTAAGAAGACTATGTTGTCTACCTCCTTATCTCTGTAATATCAAAAACAGAAGGAGATAGAGCAGAGTAAGATGTGTCTCTAATATCTGACAAGACAACACTGTCTACCTCCTTATCCAACAAGGTGTCTATATGAGATGAAGTCAACAAATTGAACTTCCAAAACATGTTGTATCTGAAAACAGAGAATACAATGTTTTGATCACATACTTCTACTTGACTTATGACTTAAGATAATTTACAACCATCCACACCTATACAACCACAGAAAAAAAAAATTTGCAAATCAATCAAGATAACTGTATTGGTAGGATCATCATCATTATCCAGTAACACTACGTGTCGTTGGGTCACCAGTTTCTATTGACTTTGTGGTTGCATGCCTAAGGCCTGTCCAGTCAGTCAGGTTCTGGAACCAGGTCTTTTTTGGCCAAGGACTGTAGTGCTGTCACGCTGAACGGACAAATAGGGAGCTGGTTCCGAACAAAAATATGAATCGATCAGGGCTGCCTCCTCTCCCCAACACTGTTTAGTATCTTCTTAGGAAGAATTATTACTGTAGCCTAGAACAACATCATGGAACAGTCAGGACAGGAGGTTGAACTATAACAAACTCAAGGTGTGCAGATGACATTGATGCGTTGGCCAGGGAACTACAAGACTTCAACTAGTTGAGCTTGTAAATCTGGCTGATGAAACAACCAAGAATGGCATGGAAATAAACGCCCCCAAAAAACACAAAAGAATGACTAATTTCCAGCTGGCATAACTTCACCAATCTACATTAAATGAAAGGCCACAAATTAGAAGAAGCCAATCATTTCAAGTATTGGTAGGGCCAAAGTCCCGAAAGTGATGCCAAGAATACAGTTTTTATAACCTGTTTGAATACAAACAGTGATGAAATAAAAACTCAACTTATTACCAGGAAGTGAATTTGGCCATAAGTCGAGGAGACCCTGTATACAGGCACTGATTGGCACACTTATGAGACCAGAGTCAAGAAGCAGGTACCAGAAAAGTTACATGACACCTTTCTGCAGGTGAGATGTAGATGGGTAAATGGTAAGTAAACGTAAACAGTAAAGGACCCTTTTTACATCAGTGCGACATCAAGAATATGATGCAGGAATAATATTTTAAAGATCACCTGATGGGTGATGCGGTCAAAACCGTGCCTGTCCCTTTACCTCCCAGGACACTGCCTGGCAACTACAGGTCGACGAGGGAGTCCAGATCAATTTTAACCCCAAAAAACAGACTCAATTCGGATTTTAACTCAAGACTTTCAGGTCAGCAAGTGAGCGTCTAGCCAGTATGCTATCAGGGAAGAGGGGAAGCAGAACGTGAATGAGTGTATCAAAACCTACCCACTGAGTGTATTCAGAAACTGTGTGTACAGCCAAATCTGAAAACTGTCCAGCAGACTCATAAAGGGATGTCTGAATTATCTTTGAGTACTCTCAATAAACTGCGTATGATAGCATGATGACAGTCAACAGGTAGAGATCACGGTGATAGTGAACAGGTAGAGATCATAAGCTTTTTTCATTATTCTATAAGGTACAATAATTTTATTATTATTTGTTTTTATTCTTCTGTATTGATCCAAAGATATAAAAGTGTTGTGCCTGTTTACATCATGATAGTAGTGCTTTCGGCCAACACATCCGACCTCAGGCAATTATTGCCCATGTTGGCCTTCCTAATTTGTTTTAAGTGGGAATAAAAAGACTCTTGTAATGTATTATAATCCAGGCAAAATTAAACAAAAAACTCACCAGAAGTTATACTACAATTAAAGCTTTAATACACTGGCCTCTCAGACTTGAACAGCTAATATAAAAATAAATCTGACATATAATCATCATCTTGTTGAGCCATTCAGTGTCACACTGGAAACAGTCTAGCCCTCTATTCTGTTATAACTTGTGTAATCCTTTCAAAATCATGGATGGATTCCAGTTCAGCACATTCATCTCAGAGTTTCTTTTCAGCAATTTTGTTTCTGCAATCCATTTATTTACAATTTCAGTGAAAAAATATATCTGACATTTTAAAAACTCGCCCAGGAAAGCAACAACCCGTATTTTTAGTTGGGTCCATGTTAAAGTCGCCTAACCTGCATTTCTACAGTAGCATATTTATGAGATTCATTAATGCCATGGCTGTGTTTGCATACAAATATATTTAGTAAAAAAAAAAATTTTAATACCATATGGGGGGTTCTTGTGAACCAAATGGCAATTTTAAAGCCACACTAATGAAACATGTTCATTCTCAGTGATAGAGGTCAAGGGGTCATGATATGAGTCAAAATATACATATATGCTCAACTGAATGCTTCACTCTGTTCATGTTCACTGATTATTCATTTATTGAATTATTCTTTTAATATATCTTTATATATTTTCCGGATGCATCTGAAAGACATTATCTTCTATGTATCCAGACAATATGTATATCTGCAAGTATCATCTGCATATAGTGTATATCTGCATCTGAAAGACATATTATCATTTTTATTTGACAAGTAGTACAGGTAGAGGGTAACATCAAACATTCTGTTACGTTACAGCTATCTTCTAAATAACTAAACCCAGTAAAGCAGTTTTGTCTGTAGCAATTGAAAAATACATTCATTTCATTCTTCAATATATCAGCTTCATTATTTTACTGTCATTCGCTTTTGCAATCAAATCAGTCCTCATCTAGTACTGATTGATTCTGTGTTGCTCTATTGTTGCTCAATATAATGAGAATGAAAATAAAATATTAATATAGCACTTGAACTACTTTAACTAACCATTCTCATTCCGTGAAGCTTTAACTTTATCAGTAATAATTAATAACCCCGATCTCTGACTGTGAGCGGCCAGTGAAATTAAGTTATTAACCTGGGACACAGTTCAAATTTACTTTTTCTTGATCAAGCCTAACCTACGAGTACTACACAGAGTACAGACAGCTAGTGCATTCTGAATCTCATTCATATGAATTATGATGATAGTTTGATACTACTACTACTAGTAAATTAGTATTACTATACTTACTACAGTCTACACAGTTCTACACCATCTCCTCATTCTTCCTCGCAAAAACTGACAAATTAACCAACAAAATAACATAAAATCAGCCTAGAAACAAACAGACCACGGCTAGTAACCAACCTGTCGAAGGAATCCGTGTTGATTAGGACATACTGAGCGGTGAAATATCGAGGTGAGAAAGTAAACACAAGGGGAGAAGTCGGCGAGCAGAAACAAGATGGCTTCCAGCAGGACCCGTCTCGTTACTGCCTGCCCTTCTGGGAGAGAATCGGCGAGACTGGGAGCTAGTGGTAGCCTTATAGTTATAGGTGGGTCAAAATAATTGTCCACAGCCTTCTGTCTCGTGTTGGCTTGATTGTCGCCAGCCTTCTGTCTTGTGTTATTTTGTTTGTCGCCTGATTTCTGTCTTGTCTTGGATTGTTTGTCGCCAGATTTAGATCTCGTGTTGGGTTGTTTGTTGCCAGCTTTCTGTCTTGTAGCTTTCTGTGTTGTTGTGTTTGATCGTCGCCAGCTTTCTGTGTTGTGTTGTGTTTGATCGTCGCCAGCTTTCTGTGTTGCGTTGTGTTTGATCGTCGCCAGCTTTCTGTTCTGTACTGGGTTGATGGTCACCAGCTTTCTGTCTTGTATAGTGTTGACTACGCTAGCCTTCTGCCTTAAATATGTTCGACAGTCGCCAGCTTTCTGTCTTGTATCGGTTTGCTCGTCGCCAGCTTTATGTCATGTATCGGATTGACTGTCGCCAGCTTTCTGACTTGTGGTTTTTTTTTCGTCGCCAGCTTTCTGTCTTGTATAGGGTTGACTGTCGCCAGCTTTCTGCATTGTGTGTGTGTGTGTTTTTTTTTTTTTTTTCGTTGCCAGCTTTCTATCTTGTATCGGATTGACTATCAATGCCATGCAGTGCACTTACCGTACCGAGGAGCACGCCAAATGACATGACATGACGTATGAAGTGGGCAGTGCAAGAGAACATACAGAGTATCCCTATCTGGGGAATTTATTCTGTTTGGGGGTGCCCAGAATGCAACCGTCAGTATAGGGACTCTTCGTTGGCTACTAGAAAGAGAACAGAGCATGATAGTGCAGATACAGGTGTTCTGTCAGTCACCTACAACGCAAAGCGAGTATTGGATTCTTCACTGTGATTACATACCTTCAGATAAATGTGTTCTCTTGCTATTTTACATTTAGCCACAACATAATAGAAATCTGGTAACTTTTCTGTATCATTTTGAGTGTAATGCTCCTCGTGTAGGTGCCAGAACCCTACTTTAGGAGACAAAAATAACATTCTACCTCCCTCCTAAAAAGAATCTCGTAAAATAGGCGCCTAATTAAGGCGTTCTTCGAAGTCGGAATGCATCTGCTTCAGAGGCGGGGAATCAATAGTCTGCATACAAATAAACTAGAAGTGTAAAACTGATCTGCATGCAAAACTCAAGTTCTAGGACCAGATCGAAGTCCAAGACGTGGGTAAACCAGAACTTTGCGAGGGAATTAAAATGTTGGCGAATGCAAAGAAGAAGAAGAAGAAGAAGAAGAAGAAGAAGAAGAAGAAGAAGAAGAAGAAGAAGAAGAAGAAGAAAGAGGAAGAGGAGGAGAAGAAGTAGAAGAAAAAGAAGAAGAAGAAGAAAAGGAGGAGAAGGAGGATTTGTTAAATCTGATGTCACAAAATTACAATGTTCAGCTAGTGCAAAGCGCTGCAATAACATCCATTTAGTTTTTCTGTTTTACTCTTATCCCAACTGCTGCGGTGCTGGAAGAGAAAAACTACCTTCCTGACTTTGTTACATGATTATGCAGAACGTTTTGGTGGTCCAGCTGGACTTTTCTCCAGCTCACCAGTGAGCCGTGGCCCACTTTTTTAAAGAGCACTGGTGTACGGGGTAAACATGTCTGTGCCAAGCTTTTTGTTCCATGTACCGTCAATCATTTCTGATAGGATATTTCTCCATGGCAGGATAACACACTGTCCAGCATCTTCTCAGGAATGGGTGGCTGGTAGGGCGGAGTCGGTGGTGCAAGAGCTGATCAATGGAGGTTCACGTCCGTGCGACGTTATTAAGTATACAGATAGGTCTGTAGTGGGAGGAGTGAGATGGGTTTTATTGCAAGTGCCAACGGACACTTTTAAGACAGAGAGCCTCGCGTGCAACGTCATGACATCTGGTAATGGAATGGAGGAGGAGGTGGCAGCTTTCTGATGGCATGAGAACATGTGGTTGTAGTGAACAGGGAGCATGCTTCAGAAAGCCGAACAGGTGTCCTGCCCACAGAGTTGCTTGCATCACTTAATGTGACTGCATCGGGAGCATATCATGAATTTTCAGGAATGCGAGGTAACGAGCAGACTGACAGATTGGCTGCTGCCATCCCTCTGGGCTGTGAGCTACTTGACGATGGGACAAATGTGGTGACTCTATGGGATCAAGTGGACAGTTCAATGGGGCAGAGGGAGATTCCACACATTGAAAGACAGGTTCAATGTGGTGTGTGTGTGGAAGTTCTAAGGGATGTTCAGCATGGGCAAGAGGGGTTTGGAAAAGGTGGGGGAGGGGGGGGGGGTGACGACGACTAATTAGATTGCAAATGGCGTGTCAACTCTTCGTTGGTTACTGAAAGAGGACTGGGCACGTTTTGGAATGTCCCGAGCTCAGTGAAGCCAATTTTGATTCATTCATTCATTCGCTGTTTTTCAGCCTCGGCAAATGAATATTTTAGATGTTTTCTATTCAGTCATTGTTCTGTTGTGCCATGATTCGTCACACAGGGCTCGCAGTCTCTTTCTCCACTCCTTTCTATCCTGTGCAATCACTCCAATATCATGGATGGAATCCAGCTCAGCACCTTTGTTTGTCTCAACAAGGGTCGCCTTAGGGCAGGGTTCTTCAAGTCAGCTCACTTAGGGGCCAACATGTTGAAAACAGGGATCGTCAGGTGCCAGAGGTCCGACCAAGAGCATAGAAAGATCATTAATACAATACAATTGGCTATGATTTGTGGGGCACTTGCCAGATCTCTGAGGACGGAATTTGGCCCATGGACCGCCAGTTGAAGAGGGTTTCTCTTGGATGTATTCGTCCCACTCAATTTCCCATTTCAGTGCCTGTTTGGTGATGGTTTGTTCCGTCTCTTATCAGAATGTGTCCAATATAAGCGCCATCCTCTCAATCTTATAAGTGTTGATACTAGAAGTTGCCCATACATTTCTCTTATTTCTTTACCCTCCTTGAATTAGTCTTATTTTATTTTATATTCATAACTTCCTAATATCTGTGCACCATAATATAACACAGCTGCAAAAAGTGCTAAATTTTCTGTACAACCCTATGCGACATCAAATGTTTTGGTTAGCGAATATTTCAGCTTAAAAGAAAACGTGATTCTGGAATGTATGATCTTTGGAGGCCGAGGTATTACTGTACAGCTCCTTAATCTCTCCCTCCCTCTTTATTCGGATTCTCTGATCCCCTAGAGGCACCAGCATCACACAGGGAACCAGGAATGGAAAGAGTCCAACGACCTTGTCCCTTAAAAAAAAAGCTGCTTTCAGACAAATATCTTAATCACTCAGACAGACACCCCTTCTACTCCTACAAGCACCAATCAACCAATTAATTAATCAATCTGGTGCCTGTCTCAACAATGAATGTTGGCAAAAAAATGTATTTCCAACTCTGCCTCTAGCAATGCTGTCTTTATCATTGCTTGTACTTCTTTGAGACAACTTTTCTCCTGCTTGTATCGCTGTCGATCTCTTGCCTGCCTTCAACTTCACCCCCTAGCATGTTTAAAAAAATAAGATAATAATGCATTTCATTGCTGCAGACATATTTCAATTCGCTCTGTTTTAACTTTGTTTCAGTAATTATCCTTTCATTCCTAGTTTGTTCAGAACCTCTGTATATGATAGGTTTTCTTTTTTTTTTTTTAGACCTTTGTTTTAGCAACTATGTGTTCTTTTCTAGTCGCTTCAGGACCTCTGTATTTCTTTATTTTTCCTGCAGGAGATATGACCTATTCCTCCGTATACCCACATTTCTAGATACCCCACTGGACTGTCTTATAGCTTTTTCACTGTCCAGGTCTCTACACCAAATGGTAAAGTTTAAAATTTCAAATACAAACATACTCTTTGGCTCCATTACTGCATGCAAACATCTGCATACACATTCACAGTCTCTCAAACACAGTCTACCCATCTATCTCTCCCTCTCACATTTACAAACATACTCCCACATACATACATACCAAAATCAGTTTGTGTTGAGAAATATACTCCTATTGCACTCCTGAATAGCAAAGTTTTCTAAAGCAGGATTACAGACAAAACAAAAGCATCATATAATTCTCTATATGTATAATGTCCAAATTATCAAAATAGGAAACCACACTAGTAAAGCACCATTCAAAAAACAAAAAAAAATACATGCATGCTGCCAGCTTGTCTTTGTGCAAAAAAAATTTTTTTTATTTAAATTATGCGGGATCTGACAGACTCTTGAAATACAATAAATAAAAAAGCAAAAACATAATGGAGAATATAATTCTGTGCAAATTAATATTAATAAATGTGAGAAGAGGGGATAAAAAATGGAGTTGGGCATTGTGTGAGGATGACATTAGGGGAGAAAATATCTGGTAATAAATGTAGTAGGAACAATAATCAACATCATTTGCTGGTACATGTTAACAACATGAATGGGGTATTTCAGAACATGTACAACACATAACAGACAGGGAAGGGAGGGGAAGCTCTTGGAACTGCTTACAATATAAAGGAAATGGTCTCCGAATATCAGTTGACCAATGATTAGTTATGGAAAGGCGGTCGTGGAACATCTGCACACCAATGGCTGTCAGGAAGGCGGTCTCTAAATGGACTTTTTCTAAACTGTCCACCACACAAATTGAACCCTGATATGTGTTTCAAAAACCTCATAGCTACAAATATGCAAACAACAGACAGGAAGGCGGACCCACAGGAAATCAAGATATGAAATATCAAGGCAAACACAAGCTACAGTGTACATGGCAACAAACTGTAGACAGTAAGTTTCAGAACATTAAATGTACTGAGCAAAAGGATGATTCAACAGCACCATACAAGATTATGGAAGCAGTGTGAGAGTTTATGATTACATATTAAATACACAATCAATCCACTCCTACAAAGATGCTAAACCTTATGGATTAAAATACTAGACCATAGATGGAAAAATGGCACTGAGATTGGAGACTGTGGAGGTTAACCTTTAATGAGAAGATGGCACAACAGACTGACTCATAAGCTGATGAGAACACTAGATTGTAGACTGTGAAGGTTAACCTTTAATTAGAAAATAGCACAACAGACTGACTCATGACCTGATGAGGACTGTGAAGGTTAACCTTTAATGAGAAGATGGCACAACAGACTGACTCATAAGCTGATGAGGACTGTGAAGGTTAACTTTTAATGAGAAGATGGCACAACAGACTGACTCATAAGCTGATGAGGATACTAGATTTTAGACTGTGGAGGTTAACCTTTAATGAGAAGATGGCACAACAGACTGACTCATAAGCTGATGAGGACTGTAGAGGTTAACCTTTAATGAGAAGATGGCACTGACTCATCAGCTGATGGGGATACTAGATTGGAGACTGTGGAGGTTAACCTTTAATGAGAAGATGGCACAACAGATTGATTCATGAGCTGATGAGGATACTAGATTTGAGAGTGAGCAAGATTAAACTTCAATGAAAAGATGGCACAATAGACTGACCCATGAGCTCATGAGGACTGCACATTGGAGACTGAGCAAATTAACCTTCAATGAGAAGATGGCACTGACTCAAGCATTCATGAGAGTTCTACAAACAGTAACACTACAAACATTATGTGCGTCTAATGATGGGTATATGTGGTACAAATACATAAAATATTGAAAGTAAAACAAAACAGTATTAACAATAAAGTATCCAATATTATGAAATCACAGGCAGCAGCCGCTGGCAACATTACCCGTGATTCCAAACAAAAACTAGTAAACACACAAGCATTCACCCAACTGTAGGAAAAAAAAACCACAAAATCAAAACATGGCAGAATTTGTCCAGATGCTGAGCAAAGAAGAAATTATAAAATGTACATTATACGCGACAAGAAAAAAATTGCAGGTAGAAACCCTTGTAAAGATCACAAGTAGAAAAATATAACAAATGTAATGCTAGGTTATCATACAAGTACACAGGATATAATCACAAGAATCTGGGATGTCTTCAACAGTTATTTCAGGGAGCTTTGGACAATTTCTGGGTATTTATGAGAATTCTTTAGTGGTTACGACAATCTCTGGGTGGTTATGAACATTTCTAGGCAAATGGCACATTCCTAGGTGGTTATCACTGTTTCTGGGGTGATTAGGAGCATTTCTGGCTAGTCAGGAACACTTGAGATTATTATTACTGGGTGGTTATGGTTATATTTACATCATACATCAAGTGCAGATTGATCTATAGACATGGGACTCTTCTTCTTCTCTTCCACCTTGTACCTCAGCGAAGTTCGCCGATCAGCTCTGTCAAGAGCACTATTAACACTGACGTTCGTTTCTGTAAGGCTGTTCTTTATGCCATCACTACATGTTTTACGAGGTCTTCCCCTCGCTCTATATCCGTTGTAACATTTTGGTGTAGAAGATAATACCAGGGCATTCTTATTAGATGTCCAGACCACTAATACCATAAAACTCAATGTGCCCAGTGGTGGGACAAGGAGGCCTTTATTTTTCCATGACCATTTCTGGTGGATTATAGGAACATTTTACATTTCAGGATTTTCAAGGGCTAAAAATGTCACATGAAAAAAAAAATGTAGAGAAAAAAAAATGACCCCCTACTCAGCCATAACTAAATACAACTTAGTGATTGAACAGAACTGCTCCTCTGTGATATCAAAACAACACACAAAAACACATGTTAAAATATTATCACTATGAGCATAAAGAGTAAAACTAACAATTCAGATTAACGAGTTAAGGTAACAACTGTCTTTGATAAAACAGGAGTCACACATGTCCACTGTCTTGAGACTAACAAATGTAACAATTATGTGCATTAAGACAGGAGTCACAAATGTCCACTGTCTTGAGACTAACAAATGTAACAATTGTGTGCATTAAGACAGGAGTCACAAATGTCTACTGGCTTGAAACTAACAAATAAATCTGTCATTAGGCAAGGTCTACCACAGTGTTCCCCAAACCTTTTAGGCCACCACCCCTTTTCAATACAAAAATTCAGTTAGCGCCCCTTCATCCTGGAAAAATCATAACCAAGGTCATGTGCAGTGTCGATAATTACAGGCAATACTGATACACCATTCTGCACAAACAGTAGTATTACTGATCAGGTCAGAGCTCTTCTCTCACCCCATGGCTATGGCAAAGCCATCAAGGCATTTATCTCTCTCGTCCCTTTTTAACTGAACTTACCGTTTGTCAAACAGAAAGATGCAGTGTTTTTTGGTGAAAACATTTATTAATGTAAATCAAGAACATTTCACTACTGTCAACCTTGGCCCTCCTATCGCCCCCAGGTAGTGGTAGCAACCATTTTGGGTAACACTGCTCTAACATCACCAGGGCACAATCTCTGGCTTAACAAACGAACAAAATATAAATATGTGAGCTAGTGAGCTGCTAATGCATGACAAGCAGGCAAGCTGCAGACACTGGGCTTTGCCAGGAAAATCTGTACAAGGATCACAGAACCACACATGGCATGAAACGAGAAAGATAAGGCACACAAACAGGGCTGGATCGGTTACCTCCCAGCACAAACACATGTAGTGCAGTGGCTAGAACATTCGCCCGCCACCAGGGTGTCAGGTGATTGAATCCCCAGTCAAAACAGGGATTTTATTTTTCAAATCTGACACAGGCTGATCCAGCCTTAATACAGTTACCAGATAATGTTCTGTAAAACAAAATCAGATGGCATGATACTGACCACATCATGCAGAGAGTGCTGACTGGTGTCATTAAAAAAAAAAAAAAAAAAATTAGCACCATATACAATACACTTTGCGATATGGAAAAGTCTTCACTACATAAACATTTGTGAATTTATTATCTTATTAATTTTGCAGTAGAAAACTTGTCAAAACAAGCTGGTTCACCAGGTTTCTGTTCATTCCATGGCTCCAAATGGAAACTCCCCAAGAAATGCATATAAAAATACAAAGGTCTGTTTTCACTTCTGCTTCCCTCTAAAACAGCGGCTCTCAACCTGTCGCAACCCTTTTGGGGGTCAATTGATCCTCTCACAAGGGTCACCTAAGCCCATTGAAAAACATTTATTTTCTGAAGCTATGAAAAAGCAACGAAAATAATTTTATGCTTGGTGGGTCCTCATAACATGAGGAACCTGGTAATCTTAGTTTCAGCTTCATAGCAAATGGGCGACCCCATAACTAGTTGCTCTGCTCCTGTGCCAACGAAAAACACACAGAATGTTAATCACATTCCCTTGTGGAAAGACTGACAGATTGCTGTCTCAGCATATCCACTAGCATGCACATGCATTAAAAGCATATAGTAGCCATCCGAAGTGCTAACACAAACAGTCTGACATTAGAAATGCAGTTCATCGTAGATGGTAGCAGAAGATAACAGATCAGCAGTTGCACACACGATCAATTTTAATCACATAATGGCACCACCAATATTGTGACAACAGGTATCGCGCCATTTTCTTAATTTACAATTCACACCACCACACTGGTCAGTCGAAAAACATTCTGAATTAAATCTGCAGCTCACAGTGTCACGCTATGCACTCAACTCAGAAGCTGGGTGATGAAACTATATCATTGCAGTCTTTAAATGGAGCAAAAATGCAACGGCCACTTTCTGGCAGAAGCAAAAAATTTGCCACGGCTCAAAACAGTGGCCACGCCTAGTGTCCATTTCGACCGGAAGCCACAACATTAAGAGGAACTGTGTTAAAAGTCAGGGTCACGACATCAGAAAGGTTGAGAACCACTGTTCTACAACATCCCACAATGACGGTCTAGACCAACTACACATTTTTAATGCAGACTTGGCATGAACTCGCATCACAAGACCAGATGTGTTGTACATCAAACCCATGCCAGTTGTCGAGGATGTCTGTCCACTGATGTCCTCCTCATGATGGCTGACATCAATACTTAACCAAACCAGAGGTCACACACTCTTGACTTGCTAGCTCAACCCCAGCAGAGATCACTTGCTGGCACCATGCCAGTAATCTAATGCAATTTTTGCGATTTTCACCTAAGAGCATTTCAATGCTGTTATTTATCATTTTACAATATGCTAAAGGCATGCATACGTGTGAATTCGTACTCCAAATAAAGCATTTCTTTTCATGCAACTAAACAATTTTCATTTCTCACTTCAGAGAGAAATGCCAACCTTGGGGGGACAGCTACATTGGAGAAATGAGCACTCACAGGAATGCCCAATGTGCAATGAAGTCGACTGTGATAACAAAACATAAGAGAAATGGCATTTTCTTAAAACAGGGATTTAACTTTTACCTGACTATGGTGTAGTGCCAACAGTAATCCAGTCAGTTGCCTATTATCATAATGAATACAAACAGCACACACATCACAGACTAGACAAAAAAAAATAAAAAAATTTGAAAGACACAGTGACCATAGTGGTCTTTAACTGCCACCTCCAAACATAAACACTGCTCCTCTGTAGGAACTAGTCTTCTTTAACCCATGATATATCTAGGCGTTTCTACCAAAATCTGAACGAAAGAACAGGAAAATGGGAGGAGAAATATATATATATATTTAAATAAAAAATTACTAAATAAAACCAACCCGATGAAGTTATGCTGAACACAGTCTCCAGGAGATTTGAGACTGCTCAAATCATGAGTGAGAATATGTTTCAATGAGAGGTGGGTGGTTTGATTCTCAAAGGAAGATTTATGGCAGTGACAAAGTTGTTAATTACACCTTGTTATTTAGTCAAAGACCATGAACTCAAGCACACATATTCTTACAGTGAGGGGCTGCTGTTACCTGGAAGTGACGGGTTCAAACCCCAGTGTGGACACTTAGTTAGTTAGTTAGTTAGTCTTTCCTCTTGTGTCGAGTGCGGCACATAGGGCAGAGGTCGTGACTCTCCATGCACGGCGGTCCGTTGCAATCCGTTGTAGGTCTTGGATGTTTGAGTGGCCCATGAGCGAGCCTTCCCTGATGATAGTTCTACGTAGGGTTTCCCTTGGTCTTCCACGAGATCTTTTCCCCTGTGGTGTCCAAATGAGGGTTTGGTAAGGAAGTCTTGATTTATCCATTCTAAGGGCGTGGCCGACATAGTTCCAGCGGCGTTTTCGTATAAAATTAGACACATACTCTTGCCTGGATTCTTGCCTTATTTGTGTATTGGTTCGGAAATCTGACCATTTGAAATTTAGTATTCTTCTAAGGCATTTATTTTCAAAACTGTCTAATTTTGTGTCTAGAGTTTTCGTTGATTTCCAGCTCTCGCATCCATAGGTTAGTACTGGAATCACACAAGAATTGAAGATCTTGAGTTTTGTGTGTTTGCTAAGTGTCTTTGATTTCCAGATGTTAGGCAGTTTATTGAAGGCACTAGATGCCAGTGCTATTCTAAATGATATTTCTGTTGCGGTATCTCCTGTAGATGACATCTTGCTCCCTAGATAAGTGAAACTGTTGACTTTTTCAAGGCTGTTGTTGTTCAGCGTTCTAACATTCCAGTAACCAATTTTAAAGATGGAACTTAACAGATTAGAACGAATCATCGTGCAGTTAGAGTCAGAAATCTGATTCTATAACAATTGGTGGTTTTGCGATGACAGCTTGTCGGACCGTCGATCAACCGATATGCGCCGAGCTAGAGAGAAACACGTGTGGACACTACATCCTTATATTTTGATATTGTCTAGCTTGTTCTCTAAATTGTATTTCTTCCTTCTTCTCCTACAAGTGCTAATCAATACATGTGAACTGATTTCTCACTCCTTTTATAGTGGAAAACCTGCCAAAACATGGATTAATTCCTTGGCTATTTAACTCTGCGGGTACCAAGGTACACACTGTGCACTGAATTATATCTAATTTAACTGTCCTCTGATACAGAAAGAGTTAATACTCCAATGGTGTATCTTCCTGACACACAAAAAGAGTAAACAATCTAAAATATACATACAATGTCCATTCTGGTTTTTCAAGACCCATGAGGGAAATACCAAACTCCAAATCATTCACAAAGGTAAACAGGACAATTGTAAAAAAAAAAAAAGTATGACATGATCAAAATTGAGCATCTGGTAATGATATGGGAGTTGAATGTCATATTTACAAGCTCAGTTGTGTCTTGAAGCATACGTTTTAGAAATTTTTTTTTAAAGTACTGTGGGTGCAAATTTATACAAATACATAATCACTGTGATATAGTTATCTAAGTCACACATGGATTAATTCATGTAAAATATATCAGGAAGAACTCATTCATTCAGCCTTTCCTCTTCTACTCAGAGTTTCTACTTTTCTTCTCAGCAATCATCAGCTGTAAACTGGTGGAAAGTTATGGTCATTCATCCACTTGTCTTGCTCTCAGACCTAAATTTTGTGCGCACATCCATTTTACACATCAGGCTTATCTGTATGCAGACTGCTGGTTCCTCACCTCTCAGGCAGATGCAATGCGCCAAAGGTAGCTTCCCTAGTTAGTCACCTTGTAAGGGAGGCAGTGGGTCTATTATTTCTACCCCTGTCCACAAATGGGGCCCCAGAACCCACACTGAGATACTCAGAGTTTGAAAAGAGAGATTCTAAGTCTTTCCTCTTTTACTGTGAGATGTGTTGAGTACTGAATTTTTTTTTTTTTTTTTTTTTTTGGTTCAATGTTTCTATCCTGTTCTGAAGAACATAGTAACTAGTCTTATCCAGTTTTTCCTCTTCTAGTTGGTGGCACACCTTACAGGCTTGTTTAGTTTCAGTCCTTCCTCTTCTACCCCCCCCCCCCCCCCAACTATATATAGAAACATTCCACACACTGGTTTGAGGCACACCCATATACAATGCTCATATGCAGAACAACAACTCTCCAATGTGCCTGAATGACAGTAAGATCCATAAACCTGGGGTGGTTGACATGAAGTGATCAGTTCCCTCCCCTAATAAGTACTGAATACCAGCAAAGGTAACACCAGAAAGGACTCCCAATATAATATAAAGATAAACCATTCTATGCAAGATGCGTTTTTAGAGGTGTGTTAAATACCTGCATGAAGCAATATCACAACAAACTCACAATAAACTGTAATATATGAAGATGCATAATTCCCTACACCAGAGCTTTCAAAG
The DNA here is from genome assembly GCA_905116865.2 of Candidula unifasciata. Lineage (NCBI taxonomy): Eukaryota > Metazoa > Mollusca > Gastropoda > Stylommatophora > Geomitridae > Candidula > Candidula unifasciata. The sequence continues at coordinate 98,733 of CAJHNH020000878.1, read as the reverse complement.
TAAGTTTACTCAGGGACTGAAATTTTGAAAATGGGGATCTTCACAGGCCAGAGGAACGAGCCCAATCATGAAAAGATGATTACTACCACAACTGGCACTGATAATAATGCACTCTGCCTATGTTATATTTGGAATTAGTATTAAAATGTAAGAACTAATAATAACCAAGAAGTATACCTGCAAGTCTAAATGGCCAGCCTAACAAAGACATTATTACGCTGTTGAGAAATACACCAAACAAAATATTACCTACGTTAAAAAAAAATTAACTGTTTCATGAGGAACAAATATAAGAAATATAAAGCTTCGATCTAAACCTTAATTAAACATAGTCCTAGAATTCCTTAATTCAATAGAATCCCACAATTCTTACATGAATAACTGTGGTGTCTGTGTGAGTCTAGGAGCTCAATCCGAGGCAGCACTGCAACCACTGGAGCTCAGTCTGCAGACTGTCTTCAAGACAAGTCATCAGGGACCACAGTATCAGCAACAGATCCCATCTTAATGTTATCCTGGTATTCACAAATATCAGGTGCCTTTCTCTTGGCCAAATTTCCACTCAGTGGCTCTAGGATCAGGTATCTGGTTAGCAACCTCACTTTCTCACAACCTGGGTCAACCCGTGATGGCAGTGAGGTTCTGCAAAGGACCTGCCAAATGATGACGATGATGATATTCATTGGGAGTATGAACCTAGGACCATTTGTCTGGCATGTAAGTGCCCCCACCACTACGCCAGCTTGGTCTCTAGAGAAAGAATACCAAAAACACTAACGCCTGCTGCCTTAAAAACAGATCAGACCCTTCAGTTGCTGCAGAAAGACAGGCTATGGAAGACATATTATGGAAGTAAATTGAAATCTAGTGAAGTGGAGCCCAATTTGTATAGAAAAGGGTGAGTTTTTTTTTTTTCTTTTTATATTTAAATACCAAATTTTTGGGGGGTTTTAAACAGAAGAAAATAATGAACAATAAAAATAAGCAGGTAATCAAGTCTAATTTTTGTAGAGAAAAAAATTAGAGCATCAACAACGACAGCGACTTTATTCTTGAATGGCAAGGATACATCATCATTCATCATCACAGGTGAAAATGTCAGGTGGCCTACTGTACATAATTTACTGTATGCAGTACTGTGTGTGCAGGCTGCTGGTTTTGTTGTGACTGTGGTCTCCTTCAATGATGAACTGTAATTCTAGCGGTTGACAATCTGGAAGCTGCTTTATGCATATTAATGCATGTGCATATTGATAGTTTTGTCAGGAGTACTGCCCTTTTCACAGTAGACATAGATGAGCCTGTTACGTGGTTGTCATCAGATAAATACATGGGTAGAGGACTGTTGTTTCACCACCTTACATGAGTGAACCAATCAAACCCACTGTTGCAGGTGTTCTGTAAGGTTGTTCCTCAGACAGAGGGTTTAGAAAGACATACTGGCCTTAATGAATCAACATTACACTGAGAGCTGTACGAAGCTAAGAAGGAATAAAGGGTTTGTTTATCATGATCTATCCATCTGTTGTTTCACCACCTTACATGAGTGCACTAATCAAACCCGCCGTTGGACAAGTTCTGCAAGGTTGTTCCTTATATAGAGAGCTTAGAAAGATATGCTGGCCTAATGAATCAACATTATACTGAGAGCTGTATAAAGCTAAGGAAAAGCAAAGGGTTCATTCATTATGAGAAATTGTCATTCAACACAATCATCATGACTGCAAGTTATGACAATATAACTGCGAGCAACATAATAATGACAATGAAACTAAGAGTTAAGATATTATGACAACAAATGGGACAGGAAGAAGTTTTCAGGAAGGTAAAGCAGTCTACTCGATACCAAACATAGCCACCATATGTTTAAAATATGGACCTCACACTATATATTCTCCTCAATATGCCATAATGAATGGCATGTAAATAGCTATCCTTTCCTATTTCACCTGGCCAGTCCAAATAAAATGTTGTCTTATTTGGTTGTGTTATCATTTGCAGGATTTTTCAGAACCAACCCCAGCATTTACTGGCTGTTTTGTTTTACTAGGCAACTTTACATTCAGCAGTTTGCCATTGCTTTTTGTAAAGTCAGTGCTATATACCATTGCCGAAACCAACTCAAAGCAGAGAAACTACCTGCAGCTGGAAAGGAACTAGGTACACAGAAATTACCATGCATGTTCACAAGGCCTAAGCCATGTTTACAGCTTATAAAAACACATCTCTCACCAAATCATAACACATAGAAGATGCCAAAGAATGTAAGATTTAAAAAAAAAAAAAATTACCATGAAAAAATATATACAAAATCACCAAGAAATATATATATATGAAGATATAACTTACACATTGATATAAAAGTTAACCAACTTGTCAATAATAAACTGCTGTAGAGAACAATGCTGAAAATATATTAATTTAAAGTAGACTCTTTAGATTTATACAAGCAATGTCAACAAAGTATATTACATAAAATTCTGTACAGCTGATAAATTGTGTGAAGCAATGAACGTTACCCATAAAGTCGGTGCCTACTTTGATACTTCAACAAATTCAGATGTTTACACAGAGTTAGATGTGTTGTCCTGAAACGGTGGGTTATTTTACTGGCGTAAACAGTAATGGAAGGATAGTTCTTGGAAGAAGCAGAAATTGACCAACAACACAGCGCTTCCTTAAAAAAAAAAAAAAATATAAAAAGACTATCATTTAAATTTTTTCTCTAGAAGACATCCCACGGCTTACTTTCTGTGGATGTCTTTTTTTTCCCCCCACATACACAAATCTATATTAATTCAAGTACAAAAATTTGCATTTACTCAAGTATTTATAAATTCATGACTTTATAATGAAACATTATCATCATGTTTCAATGAAACTGTGCGGCTGGCGATCTTAACTCAGGCTCTTATATATTTGGTGTAGGGTTTATATTACGAGCACCGTGAAAAATCATTCTAAGGCTTTTTTTAATGGCTGGGTCTTATCTTCAGGGAAACATGGTATACACAGGACTCGAACAAAATAGTGCAGTATAATATGCCATTAGAATATCTCAGTCATATAATTCGTTAACGAGCAACAGATGAGATGGTTTAGCCATCTGATAAGAATATCCTGGTACCAAATGCCTCAGAGAACCACGTGTAAATATACTGAACACAGATCAAGATCACTCAAAAATGAAATAAAAGCATCAAGTACAACCTTTAAGAAATGAAGACCAACTTATACATTAGAACAAGCACACAGAGATGGCATACAGCCTGGTCCATGCTGCAGTCAATATCTTTCTGAAACGGTAGAAGCAACAAAGACAAACAGAAACATCTGAAGTACTGAAGACAACAGAACTGTGACATTCAGGTTTGTATACTGATCTGTTCATGGAGAATCAGGACATCTGTTAAATCCTCTAACACACAAGCAGCACTCATAACAAACACATCATACTAAATGGTAAGAGCACCCTTGGTAACATACAATATGTACATTGTACTAACTGGCAAGAGGACCATTGGGTAACCCTCACATGCACATCCTACTAACTGGCAAAGAGCACCCTCGGATAACCCTCACATGCATATCCTACAAAGTGGCAACAGCACTGTTAGGTAACACATGCACATGACACTAACTGGCAAAGAGCACTCTCAGGTGACCCTCAAATGCACATCGTACAAACTGGCAACAATACCGCCACTGGGTTTTCTGACATCAGTGCAGATATTTGTTTCTACATTGTTATTAACTTGTTATGATCTCAGATGCTGTTGCTTTAGTGCTCTAAACATCTGGGTTAAGGGATTTTACAGTAATAATTTATATACAGTAGTATTACTGATCAGGTCAGAGTTGCAATGAAAATTGTGGTTGGGGTGGGGAAACAGATGAAGGTAGACTTGCAGGTTCGGGACTGCACACATTCTAGGTCACAGCTTAATGGAGCAGGATAACATGGTTTTCATTCGCAGAGTGTTTTCTTGAAAAGATGTTCTGAAATATATTACATATTTCATGACACTGGGTCAATTCAATAGATATAAGATAGAGTGGACTAAAGCCATAACTGACCAGAAAAGAATTATCTAGAGTGATAATTAGAATGCAGAACCTTTCCTTGAGTTCCAGAGCTTCATATTGACAGGAAAAGGAAGAGACCCTTTGCAACAGTAAAAAGCATGTCATAACTGGCATGGCAAATAACTAGGGATTATTTCCTTCGAGGTCAAGAGTGCATCTGCCTCATGGTGAGAAACCAACAGTATGCATACAAATAAGGCATATCTGTAAAAAGGTGTGCACACAAAACTCAAGTTTTGGAATAAGATCAAAGTCCAGATGCGAAAGAACAACCAGAACTTTCTGCCACACAGGGAAATAGACATATTACGAGAAGGACAAGACTTGGGAACTCAGTGACGGCTGGCAAAATTTAGGAAACAGAGTTAGGGGAAGGAAAAGAGATAAATACCTGAATCGCTTAGCCATATGCAGGAGTGAGATAAGAGCACTGACCTGATCCATCATCTTGGCGATCATATGAGAAGTTGAAATATGACAGTCTGCACATGGTCATGATAATGATGAGACTGACTTATAACTTTTCAAATGAAAGAAGAGTTAAAATTGCAACCAGGAAATAGCAGGTTAAAGTCAAAAATGCTTGGAATAAAAGAAATTCTTAAAAAGACATCAGGATTATTATTAGACACAGTATTTTTAAAAGTCTGCAACAGTCAGTCTTATGGTATGTTAATTTTAACTAAATTGTTTGTTTCGTTGTATCATTGTTTATAATTTTCAAATATTCTTTTAATACCTAGGTATAATATCAACATAATTTTGAAGAGAACAAAACGTTGGTAATTAACTCTTTGAGTCCCAAGGAACGCACCACGCGCTAATTGGTTACTACCTGGCGGCCCAAACAGCGCGTGACGTGTGACGGTTTTTAATTCACCACTTATCGGTAATTACACGCGAACCGCTCAATTTAAACTTCCTTTCCGGTTCTCAAGTGTGTAGTGAACACACGCGGAGTGCATTCATTTGAGTCTGGTGAGTTTTTAACGCTTTAAATCGGTATTTGTGTGGTATACTAAGTTACCAAACAATTGTCTGAAAACAATATGTCCGATCAGTCTTCACGCCCATCAAAGCAATTTACTGCTTTAGAATCATCAAATTTGATAAAACAGTGGATCGATTAAAGTAATGTGGAGTTGGATAATGATAGTAGCGACGTGGAATTTTCCCCAAACTGTTGACGAGCCAAGTTTTTATGAGGATGTGTGCGTAATTTACCTCCTGCTTAGAGGACAAAACTGACTAATTCTGCCATGGCAACACAAGAGAAGCAGCTCTTAATGCACAACACCAGTTAGTCCAAATGTCAGCACTTCTAGTACTACTATCCATATCATCTAAAACCATAGATATATATCTATGAACAGGCTGACATGTTTACAGTGCCTTTACAGTTTTTTCTATGTGAGGAATTCAATCGTTTTTAGAAAAGTCACTGTTTGTGCCACTGGAGAATATATTTTGACGTGTTATGGTAGTGTTATTAAAATTGCTATGGAACAACAACTATTGCACATTTTGCTTTAATTTTGGCTGTGCATACTTATAAGTGGTGTACCTTCCTTTGTGATGCATTTTGGATATACTATATCAAGAATTTTGGGATCAGCTTCTGGGTAAGTGGAAAAAACTTGTTCATAATTTACTCACCTTTCAAACTAAGTCACCATTTTCTCTACTAAATACTAACTAACAGTATAATTGTTTGTTGTAGCAGTATGCTAAGATTAATCCTTATCCATTTATGTTTATTTTCATGTATGATATGTGTATGTTGGACATCAGCTGCAGTTGTGTGGTTTGTTTTAAAGTGCTGCATTTGTTAAAAGTCAAAATCATAGTACCCCCCTTGAGCCTCTGATGCAAAATCCCCTGGGACTCAAAGAGTTGAAGACCTATAACACTCTGACCACATAACACTAATGTATCAGACGGTGATAATTTCAATTTACATTCAACCCTGTGTGGATTCCAGGGCCTCATTCTGGGGGAAACAGAAAACAGATCCACTGCCAATCTAACAAGCATGTCGTGAAAGTCGACTAATTAGTCGCGTTTCTTTGTAGTCAGAGTGCATCTACCTGATAGGTGAGGAATCAACACATAAGCCAGATCTGTACAATAGATGTGCATGCAAACCTTAGGTTCTGGAACAAGCCTAAAGTCCAGAAGTGGATGAACAACCAGAACTTTCTACCGGAAGAAGAAGAATTTACATTCTGTGGTCATGTCATGAAAAGGAGAAAAACAGGAATACATAGTGATGGCAGGAAAAAAGAAGAAAAGGTACAGAGGGATACCAGAAAAGAAGATGCTAGACAGTCTGACATCATGACATTTGAGTTCGCCTGTCAGAAATGACTAAAAGTACACGAGGCAGAAATGACTAAAAGTACATGAGGCTGTAGATAAAAATGACCACTAACGCCACACGACCTGGACTTTAAAGAAAGGTAAGGACAATTTCCCTGTATAATGTAAGCTTGATTGGTGAAATCTTAAGAGTAATCATCATCAACAAATGTCTCACTCACTCACACGGATGCTCATGCTTGATCAAACTCTACAGTCTTCAACAGTGTCATTCATGTGTTTACACCTTTCTGTGCCATGAACTGCAGCAAATTCTGCCTGAGTTTTTGTTGCCCACTCTTTCATTATTCACTATTTGATGCTTCAGCTTGGAAAATGCTTCTTCTACTTCTTAGTGTTCACTGGCTGTAAATTCCAAAGGAAAGTTCTGGTTGTTAGTCCCCAACTTTTGGTAGTCTTGTTCCAGAAGTTCAATTTTGCTTCTATGCATACTGTTGGTTCCTCACCGCTCAGACAGATAAGCTTTGACTTCAGAGTGATGGAAAATGCTGAAAATGAAGACTTTTGGTTTACACCAAGCTTAATCCCAAGGAGCAATCACAGATAACCAATCCCAAGGAGCAATCACAGATAACCGAGGTGACTGGACAGCGGTTATTTTGATGCATAATTTTTTGCTTTTCTCAATCATGAGCTTCAATACAGGCTATAAAAAGGTCATGGGGAGCTGGGGTTAAAAGGGTTAAGCTGTAATAATCAATGAAAATTGAAAAAAAAAAAATCTTGAAATTCCGTACCAGTGGAGCAATGCAAAATCATGAAGATAATGTAAACAGTTCTTGCTGTACGTTATAGTTCTGTTGAACTTTTTGGACGGGGTTTCCCCCGGCGCTGAGCCAGTCTGGATGCACCAACTGGTTCTAAGGTAGCTTGCTTCAGATTTTGATCATTCAAAGCTTTGAATGTGGCTGCAACAGCACCCTGAAATTACAACACGAAAAGTTGCAACATAAAAATTGTTTTGTCTTCCTTCCCTTTTGCTTCAAGACAATTAATGGATTAAATTACTTTTTTCTGCTGAAGTCAAAAATAATATTCTTCTTTTTCCCTTTAACCCTCAATGAAACAAAGGCACTCAACCAGCTCATTGCAAGTCATCACATTCTTCTGCTTTCGCATGCAGTTCACACCATACCCCCCCCCCCCCCCCCACCAAATTCTCTTCTCTTTGGTCGGTCTTTATTCCTCTGACAGTGGGTTCCAGTGGATGGACACAAAGCGCCTGTAAATTGGTTAAAGTAAAAATCTTGAGATCATGCATTTTTCCTGTGGCAACTTATGGCTGCAAGTCCTAGACTCTCACTCAGTCACTGAGGTAAAAAAACTGGAGCTTTTGAGTTGAAATGTCATAGAAATATTCTTAGAATACCGTGGATCAAGAAGAGGAAAAACATAGACATTCTAAATTCTAAACGAGTTGAACATCAGGAAGAACTGTCTCATAAAAAGCATCCTGTCTGTTGGGTGCTAAATTCACTGGCCTGGTCAGAGGCGTGATAGCCTATTGCAGGGGAAGCGGCACAGATGATGATGGTAACAGAGACGTGGGCAAAAGGAGTCCATGTGGCTTGAGATGAGAGATGAGTGCAAAGGTTCTCGAGGAGCACGAAGTTGTGGAAGAGGTGTTTCTAGAGAATCTTTACTAACAGTGGTTTGCACACGCTTAGCAAGAACCAAGCGGGTTCCGAAGTGCTTAACTATGGGTTGGTTGTAGATGTTAATTCCAGTGCCTCTCAACCGACCCGACTGTGCAGACACATGTTCAGTTGTCTGTGAATTTTTTAGCAGTAATTATGTGTATCATGTTAGTTTATTGAAAGTTACTTTGTGCATTAGAATTTGGTGTATAAGTCGATATGCTCCTATTGTGCGTATTCTGTGGAGACAAGGCGTGGAGGGCCCAACATGTTATTTGCCACAAGGCCGACAGAAGTCGAGCGGTGAATTGTGGCGCAATTGTGAGGACGGCAATTGTGTAGTGCCTCATGATGATTCTGATGTGACTGTGTGTGTCGAGAGACTTGTTGCCTAGGGCCGAGTCTCTGATCAGTTATCATGTATCGGTTATGGTGACCCGAAGTGAGGGTCCGTAACCGAGGAGGAGAATCTGTTTTGGGTGATGACGCAAGGAGGTATAGGATCACAAGTGAAACAAGACAGTAAGGAGTATGTTGTGGACTCATGCCAAGTGGAGGCTAGGTGTTCCCTTTCATGTGACATCGCCTTGGTAGAAAATTATAGTGTATAGGTGGAGCTTTAGATGGACAGTCGTCCTGTATCACCAGTTCATGCTCATTGTCATGTTATGTTGCATTCAAATAAACAGGCTGAAGCACGAGTAAAGAAATGACTCTTCACGTTTTGTTGCAGTTGGCTGCGGACTATTCTCAGTGTTAGAAGTATGATATGATTATGAGAACTGTGTTAACCTAGTACTTCCAGGTAGGGAACCCCATTAGTTACAGGAGGTTGGCTTGGGGGGAACTTTCATATAGGAGTGAGGCTTAATAGTCAGCTTTAGACACTAGGTTAAGAAGCAATACACACACACTGCACATTGTTCCAAAATTTAAAGTATTTTGGCCACATCAAGAATCATTGTGGTTTGGAAAAGACAGTGATAGAGGGTAAAGTTTGTGGAAGGGGTCGACCACTGCAAAGATGGATACAGGACATTGAAGAAGCATTGGCACTGAAAGCAAATGGGGCCGGAGAGCTGGCTAGGGAAAGGGATACTCTCAGGCTTCCAGTGAAGACAGCGAGATTCTGTAAAGGACTTGCTGACTGATGATGATATTCACAAGAGCGTAGCACAAACAGCCTGGCCATTTACCACTCGCCATCCCTACCATGTATAAACATACACATTGCTGTTAATAGGCTCACAAGTTCAGTGCTCTTCTACTGTTTTTAAAAAAAAAAGGCCCTTTCCATACTCGTGTCACATCGAGAATAAGGTGCTAGACTAGCAGTTCTCAAGCTGTGGGTTATGACACTTCTGTGGGTCAAACAAGCCCCTCACAGGGGTTGCCTAAGACACATATTCACTGAAGTTATGAAGTAACAAGGAAAATAACTTTATGGTTGGGGGTCACCACAACATGACGAACTGTATTAAAGGGTCGCAGCATTAGGAAGGTTGAGAACCTCTGTGCTAGACCCATATATCTATATACCAATCGGCATTCAGTTGTTGATGGGGTCAACATCATGCCAGGTGCCAGTACTTTCCATGACATTTTCTGGTACTTATTTTCGACTGGGTCAACCAGGGAGATCCACTGCTTCTATATTTTACTTCTACTAGCAGTCAGTCTGGGTTCAATAACATATATCTCACCTTTACTAGCTGTGCATCTTGCAAGGTCAGCCTGAGATGAGGTAGAGAATCCCGCTGAGCGATCCAGGGGTGGTTCAACACCTGAGTGGCTGTGAGTCGATTGTGTGGGTCAATATGCAGCATGCGCTTCACCAGGTCCTAAGAACAAAACAGAAAGACATTAGAATACATCCTGCCATTACAACAAACTGAATCAGTGTTGCAGTAAATTGTAAACACTATGGTCTGGCATACAATGACTTCTCATTTACTGGTTACCTCACTGAAGGTGCTCACTATAATGACAACTGAACACAATGAAGCAACTAAATGTGCAGATAAAAAGACATGGCCATAAACCTGTGCTTGACCTGTTTAAAAAAAAAAAAGGTGTGTACTTTCAACTGTAGTTGGATTTTATATATCAGTTAGGATTTATTTATTTGAGTGATATATTTAATTGTTACTGTTGTAATGAATCTAACCAGATACAGGAAAATATATCAAAACAATAAACTGTGCAACTGATTTGTCTTCATTCTTTTGTTATTAGTTGAAGTTTCATCTTCACTGCAGACGAGCTGCCCTATATTTGCCAGTTCCTGTGCAAGTGGAAATCACACAGAATGTCCTTTACTGTCCCATTTGAAAACTAGTGAAAAACACATCGGTCCTAGGTCCTGAAGCTTGCACATGCAAAATGCGAAGTAAATGCATAAAGTAACCATCATATGTGCCTACAACAGAAGTGCAGCTTACTGTTTATGCAAGAAGTCAATTACAAAAGCCAGCATTGTAAATGCATTACTGCAAAAGTACACACAATTCCAAATGTAATCAACCATCCTCAATTTTCAGTGCAGTTCATGAAATAAAGATGTCTTTTCTGTTTGTCCTTAGAAGGACAGTTAACACGTGTTGTGGTTTATATCTAGGTTGCGATATCTACATCTTTCGGCCCAACACATCAGCAAATATTTAATTTGTTGCCTTTTACAGTGAAACTGTTCCCCGCCCCTCCCCACAGGATCAAATGGGGCACTGGAACTCACATGGGTGACTCAGTTGTTAAAGTTCTGACACATGTCTGGTACCCATTTTATTGTTACCCCAGTCAGACAGATAGACAAAGAGTAAACTTGGCTCATGCCAAAACAAAAATGCAACTGGATAAAAAGCTACAGAAACATGGATGATAGACAACATAAAGAGTACACTAAGCTAAAATGGATACAAACAACCAAAGTGGTTTTATCTGCACTTAACAGTAAATTTGGATTAGGAAGGTTACTAGTAGATAAACAGCAAACATAGTAGGAATTCAAACCTCAAATCAGTACTACAGAGACAAACAGAACTGTTACAAACATGTTAAATGTAGTTACTTTTGCTTGTGGAGACACCGACTCCCAGTTTCCACCAACCAATGAAAACTTGCCCTCTCCTATTCTGGCCAGGATGTCATTTGGTGTATCGTTTGGGCCATTTGCAAATGGCGTGTACCTGCGAGAGGAGGAACAAAATGTCTTGAAGTACATTCAGGTGACTGTCTTTACACAATTAGAAAAGAATCATAGAATCCCCCTCGACCCTAGGACAGTGGATTGGACATCTATCCTTCTCAGACACTCAGACAAAAACAAAACAAAAAAAGGTAAATGACGGACAATTTTCATGCCCCCAGTAAATCAGATGGTGATGCTAGACTTAAATTTTATAGATCAACTGACACTCGACTGGCGATATGATCAACATACACCAACCACATACGCTTTCCAGGACACTGTCAGCTGCCTATTTTAGGTTCAGTCAACACAGAAGGCCAGATCAATTATAAAAATCTGCCTTTATGTGGATTTGAACCTGACCTTCAGGCCAACAGGTAAACAACCAGCCACTCAGACACCCCGGCTCTCAGCAATATCTGAAAAATCAACAAGTCCCATGGACATGAATTTTTCAAGTCATTTTCACATACAATGTCACCAAGTGTAAGCAGTCATCACTCATGTCTAACATGATCACCAAATGACTACTATTTCTAATCAGTTTATGACTTTCATCTGTCTCATTGAGAACTGCCTTGTTTGTTTTTCTATCTTCCCATGATATTCTTTGGGTTCTTCTCAAAAGCCATATCTCTGTTGTGAGCTAATGATTTTCACCATGTCTGCTTACTGTTCATGTCTCATGTACATATGGTACACAGGCTCTAAATGGCATTTTAACACTCTTTTCCTTACTGCAACTGACATATTTTTTATTATATATAGTGCATCCTGCATAAAGGTCACTTATGCCATGGCAACTATTGCAGACGAGAAAATCTACACAAAAGAATATATCTAGTATGTGTGAGTATGGTATTCACACACACATCTGGATCACTCAGGGTGATTAGAGTTCATGCATGGTGATGAGATTCTTCCGGTGTGATCGTTTAAGAGAGGGTTTCTTCTTCTTTTTCACATTCACTGGATGTGAACTCCAGCAAAAAGTTCTGGTTATTCGTCCAATGCTGCTATTTGGTCTTGTTCCTCCTGCTTCTTCTTCTTCCTCAGCTATAAACTCCAGTGGAAAGTTCAATATAAAGAGAAAATCCCTACCATGAGTGGAATTAGGAAATATAACGCACAAATAGATCATTATGGTCTTAACAGATTGATGCAGCATGGACTGACAAGAGAATCTGACTGACACTTGACACTCAGTCTGGTATACAATCAAACTGGTACTATCAGAAATGGAACTCTGCACTAGGAGCTGAAGATGGATTAAACAGCACTGACAGGAAAGTCCTGGTTGCTATGAACTCATTGTTCTGAACTCATCTGAAGAAACATGACTACAAGGCAGACAGCCAAGCATGATAACCTTAGCTGTGTGGACAAACTACCAACAAGTGAAGAAAAATAAAAAGACTAACCCTGCTAGCATGGTGTACAGCAAAACTCCAAGACTCCAGATATCACAAGATGCATCGTAGCCCTGGCGTTTCAGTACCTGCATATGACAAATTCCATTTAACAACAAATATATTTTGGAGCAAAGATAAAGTCTATCAACAAAAGGAAGAGACATTTCTAAGGAGTTCAAGACAAACTCTTTAGAGGATGTTGGAAACTAATGCCTGCATTCGTTGGCTGTTTGTAGTTTTACTGGGATATAGTACTAGGAAATGTGTGGAGGTCAACAACAACAAAAAACTAATATTAAACTTACAATTTTAAATTCTAATGTCAAATCAGGACTGTTATTTGTAGTGGAAACATGGACAACAACTAAGGCAATTACAAATAAATTACAAACATTCACTAAAGGGTGCCTGCACAAAATAAAAGGAATTAAATGGTAAGATAGAATCACTAAGGTAGAGCTTTGGGAGAGAACTAAAAAAGTTCCAGTGGATCAAGAGATGAAGAAAAAATGCTAGCGTTGAACAGGACACACACTGAGAAAACCTGAGAACAATATAACTAGAATGTCTTTGCAGTAGTATCCACAGGGGCATAGAAATAAAGCAAGACACACACAAAAACCAGATGGAAAGGGAACAAGAGAATGAAGTTAAAACGATGGGGAGGACATGCCGAGTGTTGCATGTGACAGCGAGTGCATACTACAGCGAAAGACAAAACGATTGGGTGTGAGCTAGCTGATGGCCTATGCTCCATTCGGAGTTAGAAGGCAGAAGAGAAGTTTGCCTGAGGTTTCTAAACATTTGGTGTGCCATACAATTACAGAGATCGAAGCAAAGCAGCCCGATGCAGAAGAATCGAGCAAAGTTATTTCAGAATTACAAACTGTGTGTGCTACCCCTAAACCACAGATGTCATTTCTAAGAACATAACATAATATAAATCTTCCATAAGGACAGATAAACATGTCCCAACATGTCTGCATTCTCAGAATCATGTTTACTCTCATGCTGCTGTCAGTGTCTGTCATTCCAAATGATAAGTGTTCCATTATGCTACAGGGAGGCAGAGGAATCACAGACCATTACCGTGGTCAGCGTGACTAGCAAGACCAGCTGATCATGTTGAGAAGAATCTTCCAAAATAAAGTGCACAAGATTTCCAGACCAACTCTGCCATTACACGCATTTTTCTTCTTAGATACTCAGCTCTCAACCTCTTCATTCCTTTTCTCCTTTGTCGGTATTATCTCTCCATGACTTTTAACATCTTTGTGGACCAGGTCCTTTCAACTAAGTTTTATCCAGGGGCCAAAATTATGAAAATGGGGACTGTCCGGGACCAGAGTCCTGAGCCCCTGCATAGAAAGACAATTCAATTCAATACAATTGGCAGTGATCTGCAGGCCACTTGCTAGGCTGCCAGGAGACTAGCCCTCCTGTAGACTGACGGACCTGACAGTGATAACAGATGACAGTGACATGATTTCAAAACTGACCAACTAACCTAAAATGACAACAGAAGATAGTGGATGACATAATTAGAGGTCTCTTCACATACTGTCTAACAGACGATGGTTATGATTATGCAAACTATCAAACAAACCTCTGGAGCCACAAAGTTTGCTGTGTAACAGGGAGTCATTAGAAGACCATTCTCAGCCCGAAGCTGCTTGGCAAAGCCAAAATCACAGATACGCAAGCTGCCGGGGGAGTAGCTGTCATCAGCATACAAAATGTTGGAAGGTTTCAGATCTCTGTGCACCACCTGTCAGATCAATAAACCAGGGTTAGTCAAGACTTAGATATCAACAATCCTTAAAACAATCCTACAGTGTAATGGTAAAAGAACAAAGAAAAAGTCAATTTGAAAAGAAAAGCTTACAAGAAATGATAAACATGTTGCATTGTGATGTAACGTGTGCATGTTTTTTTTTTAATGTAAAGAATACCATAGATGGACAGAAAAACAAATGAGACAAGCTTCAAAGAAATAGATGAAAACCAAAAACTTATTAGAGAAATGAGACAGAAAGTTCTTAAATGTTATGAAAAATTAAGATGGTAAACTAGATGAAGAAATTAACATCTGATGCAGGAAAGCAAACCAAGTACAGCTAGCTCCAACTCTTACAGAGATAAGAAATCCTAATCAGCACAAAGAAACATCAAATACTAAGCATATTCATTCTCACCCTATGCTACTAATGCCATACATGGTCACTCACAACAAACCAGAAAAGAAAACTGGTAGCCAGGGAAATGAGATGCATGAGAAGGGCAGCAGGAGTGACCAAAAGAGATGAAACCAGGAATGAGGTCATAAAAGAAAAAGTGGCTATCCTCCGAATAACGGTCCCAAATTATCGAGGTCGAAAATATACCCTAACAGGGCCTCAGTCACATGTCAATTGCGGACTTCCGGCGACTTAAATTGCGCACTTCCAGCGCCTTCCGCCATCGCCGAGAGTATCTCCCACGCCGCTATGCGTGGCGTGGATTGGGGCTAAACTAGATGGCTTGGACTCATGAGCAGCAACTACAGCATCTCCTGCAGCTTCCTTCATTTTATTTGCTTGTGAGTCCCAGCCATCTAGTTTAGCCCCAATCCACGTTGTGCGTAGCGGCGTGGGAGATACTCTTGGCGGTGGTGGCATAGTCCCCTGAAGTCCGTAACTGACATGTGACTGAGGCCCTGTTAGGGTATATTTTCGGCCTCGATAATATGGGACCGTTATTCGGAGGATAGCCGAAAAAGTTAACAAAGAAGCAACTCTAAATTACATACAAAGACAACAAATCAAATGGTTTACCCAGCTAGAGAGAATGCCTTGTGACACCAGGCTTACACCAAAAAGAGGAGAGGATCGTAGAGTACAAGGTAGACCAAGAACAATATGGAAAGATTACATCAGAGAATATCTACAACAGCATGATGTATCTATGGTAAAGGTGGCCAGAAGAGAAAGAATATGTAGACACACTCCTGACCTTCCAGAAATTGGTTGCCCACTTAAAAGTATTCTGGAACAAACCCCATCGAGAGAAAAAATGCAAACTAACGGTACAAATCCAGACAAACGTGAAAGGGATATTTGACAAGAAAGAGCAAAATAGTGTACAATGCAGAATGGCCACCCTCAGTTATATTGATGAAGAATACCCACAAGAACAATGGGTCAGTGTCTATACAGATGGGTCCACAGAAAGTGCAGTTAGAAATGGTGGTGGTGCTGGAGTGTACATTGAATTCCCAGATGGTACTAGGGATAAGTCCAGCGTACCAACTGGGAAGTACTGCCATAACTATGAAGCAGAAACTCAAGCTATCAAGATAGCAACAGAGAAACTTCTAAATACCAAACTTGGCTCACAGTATGTGGTAATGCTGACAGATGTTAAATCAGTACTTGAAGCACTCCAGTCTAGGAAACTACTAGAATTGCAAATACTGCTGACACAACTCAGCGTTCAGCGAAGAGTCGTAATGCAGTGGATACCGTCTCATTGTGGAGTGCCTGGTAATGAGAAAGCTGATCAACTGGCAGGAGAAGGTGCGACGAAAGAGCAGCCGGATGTACCAGTCACATACCACCAAAAGAAAAGAATCATTAAATCGATCAGGAAACCACCAGCCCCAGCACAAGACGACTATTTTATTATGGATAGACCAGAACAAGTCATTATCCCCTGCCTCAGAACAGGGCACAACCGATTACGTAACCACATGTACACAAAATTAAAGATAGGTGTATCAGCCATGTGCACCTGTGGAAATGTGCCCCAGACAGCAGAGCATGTACTCCAGGACTGCACCGAATTTGACACATTAAGGCAAACCTTTTGGCCAGAAAGAACAACAGTGGAACGTAAACTCTATGGACCACTGAATGAACTAACAACGACAGTGAAATTTATACAAGAGACAAAACTGCTGATATAGACAACTTATTTCAGGCGAACGAAAGAAGAAGAAGAAGAGAAAGAATCAGAATCTTACATCTCCCTTGACACCGAGAGCAGTAAAAGAGGAATTAAAGAAGACTTGAAAAACTTAGTGAGAACTGGTAAACTCTGCAGAATAGGAAACAAGGAGAAGACAAAGAGATAAATACTTGGATGGTTTGACCATGGGGCAGGACAAGAACGCAGACTTGACCTGTGAGTCTGCGAGATGGAGAACTATGAGAGCCCATGCTAGCCAGTAAGCCAAATGATATTTTGTGGTATTCTTTCTTTTCATACAGTTATTTATTTTTTTTAAAACACTTTCATTCCAACATTAGCTACTCAGAAAAGGTAACTAGGTTCTTTTCACTCTTCTTCGTTCACCATTAAAAAAAGTGCTGTCAGTAGGTTAAGTTTTACTTTACAGCTAGTCTGTGATATCTGCATATTTTGGCCCAGCACACCCAATTTCAGCACCCCTTCAATCACTCTCCTTTTACTGCATGTATTTTACGAAGGAATGGGTCTATTAATTGTTTTCCTCACCACAAATAATTAGGCCACAAAACCCACATCGAGAGACAGTAACATGAAAAAAGCTGAAATGCCACCGTACCCCATTGGCATGCAAGTATTCTACTGTTTTGGCTATTATCTGCAAAACACTGCTGGCCTCACGTTCCGAGAAAAACTTCTGTCGTAGTATTTTGTCCAGCAATTCTCCCCCTTGCATCAGTTCCGTGACCAGGTACACCTTGCTCCCATTATCAAACACCTGGCAAACAATGAAAAATATAACACATTAATATGGCAGAAATTTAATACCTTAAAAAGGCACGCATATAACAAATAACCTGGCTGTTATCAATATTTACTGCTCTGATACAAACCACCACCCAAAAAAGCATGTTGTAAAATGCTATCAATCAGGGGTTTGCTAAAATCGAATTTGTGGGCCAAACGGTTTGGATATCAAAGCTTAGCTGTAAATCACAACATAGTTCCTCACATTTTGTGACATTAACATCACATTATCAGTTGCTGGGAAGGCTAAGCCATGTGACAGATGCTTGAAGAAGTCTGATGTTTCAGTCAAAAGGCACAAATATGCACTTATATTCTCAGGTGACAAAGGAAAAGTGAAGATATTAGCAGTTCAAATGATGACATTTTTAATGCCTTGACAATAGACTGTCAATATTCTTCTCTCACTATTTCCACCCATCTCTCTCTCCAAAAATATATTGATATGTCACATGCTCAAGTGTTTCTTTTTTCATGTAGTCAAAACTATTATGGCTGCTTCTTTCTGATGTTTATAAGTTGTCCTAGCCTCTTTCAAAACATTAATCTTACTCATTTTGGCTATCCAAGAAATGTTAAGCAATCTTCCGTAAAACCACACCTCTGAGGCCTGGGGGGATTTTTTTGGGCTTACTTACTAATTATCCTATATTGCCTGTCATATATTATTACAAGTGATTCAATGTAAAATGCAAGAATTCCTTTTGTAAACGTCAAATGAAGTTTTTGTTGGTCCTATTCTGATGGGTGGGAGCTGCCGTGGTGTAGTTACTAGACATTCACCTGCGGATCCAAAGATTGTAGGTTCAAATCCAGATAGTGCTGGACTTTTTTTTTTAATGACCTTGGCTCCCAGGCCGACCCAGCCTTAAATAGGTACCAGGTAGAAAGTCCTGGCCTGAGGTAAAGGTGGTCAGCTTGATGCTGATCATATCAGCCACCAAGTGCTGATTGGTCTAAAAAATATAGGTCTAGCCCTACATGCCCAACACACACGAAGGCATGGGAAAAGGTCCTTTACTTTATTCTGATAGTTAGTGCCGTGAGATATCATCGATCAAATGTTACCCAAGTGTCCAGATACAAGCACATTGCATATCTCGACTTTCATGACATACTGTGTGTGTGATTGTGTGTGAGTGAGTGTGTGAGAGAGTGTGTGAGTGGATGTGTGTGAGTGAGTGAGTGAGTGGATGTGTGTGAGTGAGTGAGTGTGAGTGTAAGTGAGTGAGTGTGTGAGTGAGTGGTGGGGCAAGGTGTGTGTATGTCAGAGGGCGAACCACCCCCAAATGCATGTTGTTAAATGCGATCAATTAGGGGTTTGCTGAAATCGAATTGGTGGGCTAAAAGGTATGGATAACAAAGCTTAGCTGTAAATCACAACAGTCAACCACCCCTTTTAAGGGTGAACACTTACGAAGAAGATGTCTCACAGTCGTGCAAATGATGCGACATGAAACTTTAAAACTCGATGCAAAGGAGGAGGTGTGACTTACATCTCTGAGGGTGATCACATTTGGATGATGCCCAAATCTCAACAGAATCTCCACCTCTTCTGAAGGGTCTCTTTTATCTTTATCCATTATCTGCAAATAACAAAATAAAATGGTGGTGAAAAAACACACACATATTACAAATTAAAAGTTCCCAACCAGACAACAGGTCAAGGTTCTCAAACAGACAGTAGGTGCTATCCTTGTAAACATATTACAGTAAAATTCTTTTAACAAAAAGAAGAAAAAAAAATTGCTTAAGATGAACATTTGGTTAATGTGAACAAAAATTCCTCAGAAATTGTGTTAATAAGGTTCATGATACATAGAATTCATAATCAGTCAGTCGCTCTCTCTCTCTCTCTCTCTCTATCTTCTTACATGACAATGTTGCAACAAGCACACATATAAAGCCATTACCTTGACTGCATAGCTGTGTCCAGAGGCCTTATGAATGCATCGCTTACAGACAGAATATGAGCCACTGCCAATGTCCTTAAACAAGAGAAGATAAACGTTAATGAAAACTGAGTCATTCACAACTTATCCAGCAACATCATCTCTATATACAGTTTAGAATCATAAGGTGCATTACAGACAAGGTCAATGGATAATGGCGAATCTTTGACACTAACAAGGTTGCGTGACATGTGAGTAAAGCCTGGTAAAGGACGTCTATGCCACCTTTGTGGTAAGAGATAGGAGACACTATAACCAGCTCCTTAAGAGAGCAATCAGCAGAAGTACCTCAGAGTGGCGGCTGCATTGGAGGACTAAACATGCATAGGTATACTCACTATGCAGGGACGTCAACTGTGATAACATAAATGCATTATAGAGGCTACATATTCAGCAGAACTTCAAGCTGCAGATTGCTTGTGAGTTCTGAGGCACTTTAGGTAGTGGTAGTGTGTGTGGATGGGGGAAGGCGTCAGGGTTAAGGACTGGCCCTTAATAAGAATGTCATAAAAAACAATTAAGGGTGTGCTAGGATTGGATGAGCTGGGCCGAAAGGCAAAAATATTGCAGCCTAGTTGTAAACCACAACACAATATGTCAAGTGCCTGTTCAAGGGTGAAAGCAGATGAAAAAAACCCAGCAGAGAAGCTGGATTTCGTAAGCACTATCACCATGTAGCAGGTCCTTTGCCTAACATCTTTCACATCAAAGGCGGCTGGACAAACACTTGGTCTCTTGTCAATTCAAATGTTTCAAGGTAAAAATATGATTGTGTCCACTTGCTGCTTGACCCCATCTCTTCTTACAACAAAAAAAAAAAAACTATTACTGTTCTCTCCAAACAACTGAAACTTTTAATATAGTCTAGGAAATGAAGTATTAAGATATAATGCACTTATGACACAGTTTTCTTCAATGCTGAGATCCTGTAGAATTTCAGCACTATCCTTTTTTTTTTTTTTAAATCCATGTTTTCATTAAACAATCTTTTTGTAAACTTTGAAGTTTTCCAATTTTCTTCTTTAGTGATTGGCAGTCCATGAATCCCATCCATGCTACCACAGGAAAGATGCACAATCTCATAACTGTTACTGTAGCTGTTTACTGAAGTTGTTTCCTGTGTGGGTTCCATGGCCAGATTGGGGGAAGGGATTGAGGAGGCAGACCCTTAACTCCCTAACCAGCATGTCTTAAACAGTAACTAATTAAGGGTTGGCTGAAATCAGACATGTTGTGCTGAAATGTGCAAACATCACAGCCTGGATATAAATTAGAACACGATGTACCAACCGTCCTATTAAAGGTGACACAAAAGAAGAAGAAGCTGTTGCATTTTAATGCTATATGTAACCTTCTTTCTGCCAACAAAGACACAAGTTACAGTCCTTACCTCTCTTATCTCATAGTCATCACTAAAGGATGATGTTTTGACACCTGGAAGCTGTAGAGAAAGAACACAATACATGAATTTTACAAAAGTCATCACCATGTTATGAAAACAATACATGAATGTTGCAAAAGTCATCACCATGTCATGAACACAATACATGAATGTTGCAAATGTCATCACCTTGTCATGCACAACAAATGTTGCAAAAGTCATACCATGTCCTTGACCACAATACATATGTCAAAAGTCATCACTGTCATGAAGGAATGAATGTTTTGCAAAAGTCATCAGCATGCCAGAGAAACACATAGTGAACCCTGCCGGTTAAAATGGACGCTAGAATGTTAGCGGAGGCAAAGTTTTTTGCATCTGCCGGACGGTGGCCGAAGTATGCTCCATTTGTAGACAATACAGTTTCGAAGTTGAATGCAAAAGTCAGCTGCGGATTGCATTTGGAATGAACGACAATGACCAACGTGGTGTGAATTGTAGATTCAAAAAATGCGCGATGCCGGTCGTGCATGTTGGCGGGACCCGTAAAAAATGATCGCCCGGGCAAACTGCTGATCTGTTGCGACAAGTTCTGCTACATCAATGATGAACTACATTTCTAAATGTTGCACTGTTTGTCATTAGCACTTCGGATGGCTACCATACGTTAATGAAGTGTTGCTAGAGTCTGAGACACCATCTGTCATCTTTCACAAGGGGACTGTGACTGTTGCAAAAGTCATCACTTTTTGTTTTTCGCTGGCATGTCATGAACCCAATTGCATGAATGTTGCAAAGACTACCAGACACCCATGTCAGAACACAACACATGAATGTTGCAAAAGTCATCACCATGTAATGAACACAATACATGAATGTTGCAAAAGTCATCACCATGTCATGAACACAATACATAAATGTTGCAAAAGTCATCACCATGTCATGAACACAATACATGAATGTTGCAAAAGTCATCACAATGTCATGAACACAATACATGAATGAATGTTGCAAAAGTCATCACCATGTCATGAACACAATACATGAATGTTGCAAAAGTCATCACCATGCCATGAACACAAAACATGAATGTTGCAAAAGTCATCACCATGTCATGAACACATTACATGAATGTTGCAAAAGTCATCACCATGCCATGAACACAAAACATGAATGTTGCAAAAGTCTTCACCATGTCATGAACACAATACATGAATGTTGCAAAAGTCATCACCATGTCATGAACACAATAAATGAATGTTGCAACAGCACTATGATATCAAAAATATGTTTTCTGTTCATGTGTTCCATCACAGTGACATACATTTTAAAACCCGACCTGGGCTACCAGACTGAAACAGCATACAATGTGTACCAGGAAATGTCCTGGAACATAATAATCGACTCTCTGGTATTGATATCACCCAACAAATGCAAAATCTGTCCACAGAATATGGAACCAGTGTTAAATCAACATAACTTGACAGGGAATAGGTAGTTCACTTTTTTTAAAAACAATAAATGAAATCATAAATAAATCATCATACTTTGGCAAGACTGTTGTTATTAAGGCGTTCAGGTGGAGGAGGACTTTCACTTTCAAGTAATGCTGGTGCGATGAAGCTAAATCCTCTGAAGAGTTCATGAGCTGTAGCACTTGGAGGTATCCCAGGAGAATCTGTCTCAAAGAAGATACACATATCAGAGAAATACCTAGAGGTATTTCAAGCAGCATCTTGTTATAGAAATACAGATGTGTTAGCAAGCCAAACAAGCTACTGAAGTCAGTCAGTCTCTCACCCCCGACTCTCTCTCTCTCTCTCTCTCTCTCTCTCTCACAGCACACACACACAAAAACACATCCTGAAGTTTGTCCTTCCTGCCCATGTGCATTCATGTACTGGGCAGAACAGACAGATGAACATACTTCATGACTGTCATATTTCAATAAACTGAACGTAGGCCCACAGAGATATCAATACAAACCTATTTGCAAGTCCCATTATAGATAGCAGGATACATGACAATACCAGGTTTCTTGTGTAGATATTCCTAGAATGGTGAATAAGAAAAGGAAGAGGAGGAGAGAAAAGAAAATGTGAATCAAAGAAGATAAGAAGCAGAGGAAAAGATAAGGGGAAAAAAAAAGAGAGGAAAGAGAAAAATAATAAGAGACAGAATAAGAAGATGAAGAAGAAGATACATTTTAAAAACAATACACACGTACAAAACCATCTGATAGATTAAAGCTTTTACAAGTTGTAAACTTCAGTAGAAAGTAAGTTCTGGTTGTTTGTCCATTTCTGGACTTTTGCCTTGCTCCAGAAAATGAGTTTTGCAGGCATATCCATTTTACAGATCTTGCTATCTTTATGAAAACTGGTGATTTCTTGCCCCTCAGGCAGATCCACTCTGACTCTGAAGGAAAATACCCCTAACCTTAAAAAGCCGACTTTTATTACATGCTTATCAGGGGGATCTATTCTGTTGTTGTCCTAAAATAGGGTCCTATCTACAGCACACATGTTAACTGGTTGCCAACCTGGCTCGGTGATATCACAGGATCTGGAGATGACCCTGCACCTTCATGACTGACAGAGAGAACTAACCTTTCGGAGTTTTGGAGGTAAATTCTTTATCAAAGTAGAATGCATCATCCGTCTGTACAACAGCAGGTTTGAACGGAGGCTGTATCTCCCGTTTTAGAAGCTTGTTCCAATTGATTGTGGCGAAAAATGGGTGTCGTTTCAGCTCCTCTACACCATGCACACCAGATCCTGTAAAAGTAATATTAAAGCAGCAAGAGAACAATAAGAAAACTATCACATTTCACATTTGTATCTATTTTTCTTTTCTTTAATGTTTTATGTTAACAGGCATAGATAGCAAGAAGTGGCAATTTATCAGCTCAGTACACCAAGTTAACAGAAATGCACACTCTGCGCATGCAAACACAGGCATACAGATCTGGAGAATACAATAATGGAGGTACATTCGTTGGGAAGGATCGACATATGGCAGCATCCAAAGCAGCATATCTGGCTTGTTATAGAGAGCAATTGGACATCTGCTGACTGCCAACGAATGGCTGTGTTAATGTTTCGTGGCTGTAATTTTTCTTTTGGATGGTTGGGATCTCCTTTCATGAACTGGTTATTGCTATGGCCATGAACAGAGAGGAATACCAAGACTGGAAAGGGTTGGGGAATATAAAATTATGTCCATAACAATTTACAGAGTTTCAGAATTGTTATTTTTTACTGGAAAGGTTTTAGAACGTAGTCTATTCTTCTATTGTCCTACTGCTTGTGCCATGAGGTTTCGCGGAGAGGAGTGAGATGTAGTTTTCTGTCTTCTCCTAGTAGTGTATCTTGTGTTAACATCATACCGCATTTCTGTAGTGTCTCTTTTACCCCGTCCACCTATATCTTTTCTAGGTTGACCACTTGCTTTGTAGCCTGCTGTTCTTATGTAGCACACTCTGGCTGATTGTGTTCCATTCTGATCAGATGATTTAGAACTGAGTACTTCACCTATAACATTTCTTTTACTCACCTAATCTGTTGGCAGGGTTGCGTTTAAACAAGGCTCGAAGCAGACTTTGTGCCTCTAGGCTAAGGAAAGGTGGCATGCCAAGTTTTGCCCTAGTAAGAAGAAAGAAAGAAATCTGTAGCACTTGTTAACTTAAGCTTTATATCATAATGCTTAGAATGGATGTGTTGCTGACCACATCATCATCATCATGTAGCAGGTCCTTTGCGGAACGTCACTTTCATCACGGTTTGCCTGAAAGAAACTTGGCCTCTCGTCAGCTCTTCTGCCTCTTGCCCTTTCATACCCAAGGAGTCACTTACATCCTGTGCCCATCTTTATACTGGTCAGCACCTACCCCTTTTTTCTGGCACCATGGATTCTGCTACTTTTTTCCCAAACCGTTATGGCACTATGGATTACAGGGCTGACATCAAGTGGTTCTTCTTGTCTGCCATCACCCAATGAAGCACAGGCTCAGCCAACTCACATTAAGCTTTCTGTAGATCTGTTAAAAGCTGGTTGGATTCATCAGTCCATTGTCTACAGGATGATATAGCCAGCCTTAGGCCAAGTCTTGTATCACAGACCCTGGTTCAACACTTGGTAAGGCACTGGGTATTTTGCAGAAAAAAAAATTAAAATATTAACATGCAAAAGTCTTGACGAATCGACTAGCTAAGTGGCCTTAAATCCTTAAGCTCATGCCCCTCCCCCTCCAATAACACTGCCGTAAAAGTGTTAAATCACAAGCAGTGAAGATCATTTTTTTTTCCAGACACATAACAGCTTAACATCAAGGCCACTTACTTCAGTATTTGTGTCATTGTCTCCTTCCTGTTAGCGCCTTGGAAAGGCAAAGCTCCCGTTAGCATTTCAAACTGTGAAACAAAGCAAACCAAATAATGACATGTACACAGACTGACGGTGACACTAATTAACAAAACCCAGAGTGACAAACATTTAAGAATAGTTACTGAAGTACTGAAACTCTCAGCTTAGAGGTCAGAATATGTTTAATAATTTCATGATTCTCAAGTACTAGGGTTAAATTTCTATGATGGATTGACTTTCACCAAGGTAGAGATTTGAGGCCTCACCAAGTAATACTCTCAAACACAGCAGTGGGTAAACAATAGGCAACTTTAATTGTGGAGACAGAAAAACGATGACCTGACAAATGTAAGTACTAAGGACATATAAACTGTTGCTGCACATGCACCAGTTTCGTCAGTATTTTTATAGCTGTTTAATTTTAAAGTGTTTTTTAGCCATGTGGTAAGTAGCTATGCTTCCAAACTGTGACAAATGGAAATCAGTGATAGAGGGGGAGAGGGAGAAATACCAATAAAATTAAGCTGGACAGTCTAAGATGGTGGCATAGAGGAATATCATCAACAGAATTTATCCAGACCACCAGGGACCTAAATATACCAAGAGATATGAATATCACTGTAATTCAGCAAGGCCCATGATGATGGGAACAGCGGCTATCCTCCGAATAATGGTCCTAAACTATTGAGGCCGAAAATATACCCTAACAGGGCCTTAGTCATATGTCAATTGCGGACTATACCACCCTAAAGGCTTTGAATGCTAAAGAAGAAGCTAAAATTAACAATTCTTACATTTCTGTAAACATTATTCCAACATCTAGCCACAAACTATGACTTCTGCGTTGGAGTTGTAATGGAAAAGCCACGCCAATATTGATGACAAAAACTTATAACGTAACAGTTATAATGCAATAAACATGGATAATGCAACAAGATGGCCAAGAAAAATCAATACAGAAATAAAGTGATAAACAATGATGGAAAATGGATTTTCATAAATTACATGGCCAGTCTCTCTTTCTCTCACAAACACACTTTCATAAAATATTGCCTAAAACAAGGATAATGAGCCAGAAAACCGAAGCAAAAACAGATAATTGCAGAAATTTAATGATGGCTGCAAAAAACTGACACATAAAAAATAAATAATAAATTAGGAAACCACAAACAAAAAAATTATACATTTGCAGATTTATAAAAGTTGAAACAAATTAGAAAATTAAAAACATTTATAATAACTGCCAATTTGAATTCTGATCAGACCAATTGTTAATTTTTGTGTAAACCACAAACAGCAACAATTAATTTCATGCTGGGGATGCAGTACAGTTTGACAATGTCTTTCCAGCCCACGTCTCTGAGTAATCCATGTCTTCACCTTTTCTGCTCAGATTTCAGTGTTATTTGCCCATGACTCAGTGTTATTAGTCTATGTTTTAGTGTTATCTACTCACGTCTCTGTGTTATCTGCCTATGCTAAGTGTTATCTTGCCATGTCTCAGTGTTATTTACACGTCTTAATGTTGTTTTTCTGTGTCTTAGTGTTATCTACCCAAGTCTCTGTGTTATATGCTGATGTCTCAGTGTTATCTGCCCATGCCTCAGTGTTATCTGCCCATGGCTCAGGGTTATCTGCCCATGCCTCAGTGTTATCTGCCTATGCCTCAGTGTTATCTGCCCATGTCTCAGTGTTATCTGCCCATGTCTCAGTGTTACTGCCCATGCCTCAGTGTTATCTGCCGATGTCTCAGTGTTTTCTGCCCATGTCTCAGTTTTATCTGCCGATGTCTTCATATTTGCCCACATCCCCATGTTATTTTTCCACTCCCAGTGCTGCTGGTGCTTTATGTGAATGAGTAGGGTCAACGCAGTGTATGCCAGTGTTGCTGTGGTTGAACATGAACAGCGGATGTCTCTCAGATAGGGACGGAGTCCTACAACCAGAGCTGGTACAACAAAAGCATGAGCTGTCTCACAGATAGGGGACGCAAGTGTCCCATGCCCAGAACTGGAAGTTTGGTTTTGGTTTGTGTCATCACACACAAACATATCCACAAGTGCCTCATCACACACAAACATATCCACAAGTGCTTCATCACACACAAATATATCCACAAGTGCTTCATCACACACAAACATATCCACAAGTGCTGCTGACTTCTTCCACAAATCATCTGGGCAGTCTGTTAACCACAAATCATCCGGGCAGTCAGTTAACTGAGAATGTGTGAGCGCTGGTCATGTGTAATGTGGATCTGGTTTGGTTTGCATTCACCTGCTGTGAATCGGGCAGAAGGTCCCTGATTGTTCTTCCATTCTGACTTTGTGTCAGGACCTGAGTTTTGTGTTCATGACATGGTGATGACTTTATTGTGCAGTATGTTGTTCACTGCCCCTCAGGTAGATATACTCCAGCTTTAAAGGAAAAGGTGAATGGGAAAAGAGAAGAAGAAATAAATAAAAAAGGAAAGAAAAGGTAGATAAAGAAGGATACACATGCCTAAACATAATATTCCTAAATAAACATAAGAAAACACATAAACTCACCATAAGCACCCCATATGACCACCAATCTGCAGGCGTCCCATGACCTTTCCTATTGACCACCTCGGGGGCCATGTACTCCACTGTACCACAAAAGGAATAGGTCTTGTTCTCCTCAAATATGGACTCTTTGCTCAATCCAAAATCTGTTAACTTGATGTGGCCCTCTGTATCTAGAAGAATGCTGGTATATGGTACATAAAAATAGCATTAAATACCCACAATAACAGCACTTACAAATTATTCAATAACATTTCTCTCACTGAAATATTATGTTGGTACCTTTCCATCTTTCCAGACAATGGTGTTCTACTGTGCTAAGGGGAGGCATGTGAATCACAGCCCATGGTGATGGAGAGTGTGACCAACAAGAACAGGCCCACGTTCAGAAAAGTTCACTACAGTTAGAGCATGGAATTTCAGGACCATTGCTGCTATCACATGTATTTAGTAAGCTTCTTTTCAGACCCTCAGCTTTTAATCTATATGCAATCATGTTCTTCCTTTTTTCACATTCCCTTCCTGATTTTTCTCCTCCAAGCAACAAGGTCCATGACATCTGGTTACCTCAAATCCACCTCAATACCTGTATCCCTTCTGTCCCAGTTATACACATCTTTATATCATAGTAGAGGCAGACATCGACATCAGCAACTCAACTGTAATTCATTACAGAGCAGTGGTTCACAGCCTGCCTAATGCCGAGACCCTTTAATATAGTTCCTCATGTTGTGGCGACCCACTGCTATACAGGATGTCGTTAGGGACTCTACCATCCTCCACTCTCCAAGTCTGACCCAGCCATCTGAGTTTTCAGAGACTAAGCATTGAGAAAACTGTTGTGATAGCTTGCTCTTTGCAATACTTCACTGTTTGTGATCTAGCCATGTCAACTAATGCCAAGTATTCTTCTGTAAACATTGAATGTGAAAGCTATTAAGACTGAAGTTTTACACAATATAAATTGGAAGATAAAAGTAATCTGGCTAGTATTTCACTTTTTACAAATAGTAAAATAAAGGTAATCTAAGTGCAGTAGTGTGCCATACATAATGTTCGGATAATGGTTATTACAATGCAGTATTACACTATCTGTAAATGGTATAAGGGTAATCTTGCCGCATAATTACACTACGAATAAACAGATAAAGGTAATCTCACTACAGTATTCTTCTTATAGTCCAGACGAATGTATGCCCACATTATTTCGTCTGACGTATGGCTAATCATTTCTGACACATATGTTTCTCTATGTGGTGAGGCTAAACTGTATTATCCTCCTCCTTGATCTAACCCTCCAGTTACATAAATACTTCAGCATTTTATACACTGCATTATTACATAAAGCATAGATGGTTTCCAAGAGTGAATTTATTTCCCAAGGAACTAATTATCTCACTGACTCTGAAACACTTCCAACAAAAAGCCAAATACAATTAAACATGTGATGGAACTCACTTCTCTGGCTTCAAATCTCGGTAGACAATCCCCAAACCGTGTAAGTGGTCAAGGGCCAAGGCCAACTCTGCCAGGTAGAACTTGACATCTTCTTCTGTAAACATTACCTGCAGATTTGGAGAAAAAAAAAATTAATATATTAAATATAACATTTTAAAACATGTGGCAGAATCAATTATGTTGACGTTTTTTAAAACAGGAAGGGCAAACGAAAATAATTAACTCTATTTTCAAAGTGTCACAAACTGGGCTTGTGAGTTTATCAAATGCACATGGCTCTCTTATTTTCAGCCCCTTCAAGAGCTAAATATACATGACTCTCTCTTACATTTAGCCCCTTCCATGGCTGTCTCTCTTACATTTGGCCTCTTCAAGAACTGAACATACATGAATCTCTCTTACATTTAGCCCCTTCAATGGCTGGCTCTCTTACATTTAGCCCCTTCAATGGCTGGCTCTCTTACATTTAGCCCTTTCAATGGCTGGCTCTCTTACATGTAGCCCCTTCAATGGTTGGCTCTCTTACATTTAGCCTTTTCAAGAACTGAACATACACGAATCTCTCTTACATTTAGCCCCTTCAATGGTTGGCTCTCTTACATTTGGCCTCTTCAAGAACTGAACACATATGAATCTCATATTCAGCCTCTTTAACGGTTTCACATTCATGGCTCACCTACATTTGGCACCTTGAAGAGCTGACCAAACATGGTTCTTTTACTTTTAGCCCCTCCATGAGCTGAACTACATGGCCCTTTCATATCTGGCCCCTTCAATTGTCAAACTTACCTGGCTCTCTAACTTTTGACAACTTTAACCGTTAAACATAGTTGAGTCCCTACAACAACTCTTTAACATAAGTTGTTTTTTTGGGTGGGGGGTGGGCATCTCACTGATACCAGGTTGTAGCCCAATGTCATGGTTTTCTGTATTTGTCTTGCACTTCTCAGGTGGCTCTAGTGACGGATTTGTTCATCTTTTTTTTGCAGGTTTCATCTACACCATTTATTTGTTCATCTATCTTGCTCTTCCTGTCGCCTTCCTCCCAGAAGTTCTAATGTTAAGTCTCATATGCAGTCTGGTCTGGCTGCATTCTCACTATTTGGCTGAACCACTTAATTCTGTCTGTCAATATAATCCAGACATGGTCTTATTCCAACTTTCTCTCTAATGCTGTTATTTACATATTACGCAAGTTAAATTCATTCTGCTGTAAGCACAATATGAATGCAAAACAAAAAAAAAAGATGCTTTATCCCTGACACACACTTGAGCACACATCGACACGCACACACCTGCACCCCCACATACACGTCTAGAATTTCAGATTGCATTTTTGCTATTTATAAACATTTTTTACGAAAGATATACCACCTTATAGATAATTAGAAGTGATGTTTAACAAATGATGAAGTTACTGTACAACTTCCTGCACTTGTGCTGGTTACGATTACTATAATATGAACAGTGAAGTTCATACGAGAGACAACATTGAAGATATAGATAATCTTTTTCAAGCAAACGAAAGAAGAAGAAGAACTACAAGATGTAAACAAATAGGAATGCCAGCTTTTGCCAAAACATGATATTCTAAGGCCCTTCATTATAGAACAGTAAGATTTTTGGGGTATGTTATTGAAAACTTAGTGACAAATGTGAAATAAGCAAGAGGATGAATAAGATAAAAACTGTGTGCTGTGGTATAATTGCAAACGTGGCATATATTATGGGATTGGGTGCTATGGTATAACTGTAAACTTGGCATCAATTATGGGACTGAGTGCTATGGTATAACTGTAAACTTGGCATCAATTATGGGATTGGGTGCTATGGTATAACTGTAAACTTGGCATCAATTATGGGATTGGGTGCTATGGTATAACTGTAAACTTGGCATCAATTACGGGACCGGGTGCTATGGTATAACTGTAAACTTGGCATCGATTACGGGACTGGGTGCTATGGTATAACTGTAAACTTGGCATCAATTATGGGACTGGGTGCTATGGTATAACTGTAAACTTGGCATCAATTATGGGACTGAGTGCTATAGTATAACTGTAAACTTGACATCAATTATGGGATTGGGTGCTATGGTATAACTGTAAACTTGGCATCAATTATGGGATTGGGTGCTATGGTATAACTGTAAACTTGGCATCAATTATGGGATTGGGTGCTATGGTATAACTGTGAACTCGACATCGATTACGGGACTGGGTGCATCAATTATGGGATTGGGTGCTATGGTATAACTGTAAACTCGACATCGATTACAGGACTAGGTGTTATGGTAAAGCTGTAAACTTGGCATCAATTATGGGACTGGGTACTAAGGTATAATAGGTCCTAAGATTACAATTATACCACTGAACCCAGTTACGTTATTTATCCCCCTGCTCTATGGTATAACTATAAATAAACTTGGGTTCCGGGCCCCACCTTTTGGGGGGGGGGGGGGGGAATAAACCCACTACTCCTCAGCGAGCATGTAAAAGGCGAACAATTAGGAGTTTGCTGAAAACAGATACTCAGGGTTAAAAGATGCATATATCATAGCATAGCTGTAAACAACAACAAAGTGTCCCTACTACCCTTTTAAGGGTGAAGGAAGAAGAAGAAGAAGAAAATTAAGAAGAGCCAAGGAATTAATAGAAAGGTATGGATATCACATCCTAGCTGTAAACTACAACACAATGTACCAATTACCCTTTTAAGGATGAAGGAAGAAGAAAAAGAAAATAAGATTTAAGAAGTGCACAAAATGGATAATATCACTTCATGTGTTATGGTATAATTATAAATTTCAGACAAAGAAAGCTGGTTATTCACATCAGAAGTAGACTATCCCCATTCCTTAGAAAAATCATGAGAAAGAGTTAACCTGATTATGCCATGACAATGGGGAAGTTGCAGAGCAAAAGATAAAAATACTGCTATCCAGCTATGAAATATTAGATTTCACATATTCTAGGCACACCATGTGGGTTCCTGGGCCCCTACTAGATTTTAAAAAATAATAATAAAAAAAGACCCACTGCAACTATAACAAGCATGTCATAAAAAGCGATTCAATAGGAGTGTTACACCTGAAGAGGGAGTGTACCTGCCTGATAGATGAGGAACCAACAGTCTGCATATCAAGACTAAACTCCAGAAGTAGAAAAACAATCATGAATTCCCACTGGAGTTTACAGCCGGTGAACAAAAAGAACAAGAAAAAAAAAAAAACACTGATCACTGCCTTGGCAGGCAAGCCCACTAATGGCAACATTGTTAGTACAAACAACAAAACAGAACATGAAAAACACAAAGCAATAAGTTACCTCCTTAGATAATCTGGTGAATAAATCCCCTCCTCTAAGAAAGCCCAAAATCAGGTATAGCTTGCCCTCTGTTTGAAATGCTGTCAGGGGGTAGAAATGTCAAGTGCAACTAAAATGCAGAACAATTTGTATCTTATCCAGTAAAAAAAAAAAAATTTTCTTCATTCTTCTTCTGCATTGACCCTTAATAAGATGGTAGGCTGACTGTGTTGTGGTTTACAGCTAGGCTGCAATATCTGTGCTGTTTGGTCCAACATTTCTATAACCTCCTAATTTGCTGCCTTTTACAACATGCATGTGAGGGGTCAGTGGGTATATTCTCTCTTTCCCAAACTGAGGCATCAGAACCCATACAGAGGCTTTAGGATTCAAAACTCAAACAAGTATCAACAAGCCTACACACAGCTTGGTGCAAACTGGTTGATAGCTACACCCTATTGAGAAATGAACTGCAGAAGACAAGAATCTTTTAAGGCCATGAGATTGATTGGGTATATGATGGCAAATCATACATGTTTAGACCAACTGATCCTACAGTGATGTGATGTACCACTTTACTTCTCAGGAAATATTGCAGTTTCGGTTTTATTTTGTTAGTTGTATTTCAGGCAGCCTGTTATATTTAATGCAGAGTCTGAAGATTATTACTAGTTCTCGGCAGAGGAAACTTGACAATATTCATCTGCTCCTGCTAAGATATTCTGCCTATATGTCTACAAAATCACATTTCAAGATCCTCAGTGTCACTCACACAATGTTTATTGTCCACGCTCCAGCTCATGCAGTAACAAACAATAACGGTAATTTTTCATTCAAATGGAATACTCGGCAGACAGGGCTGAATCATACTTTGAGGATTTCTACAACTAAAACTGCTACAGGTTGCTGCAATTTAAACTGTTACAAATTTAAGTGCTACAGTTGTCTACAATTAAAATGGCTACAGTCTGCAATAATTAAAACAGCTACAGAGTGCTACAACTAAAACAGCTAGTCTGCTACAAATAAAACTGCTATAGTCTGCTAAAACTATAACTGTTGATCTGTTACAGCTAAACTGCTAGTCTGCTACAACTAAAATTGCTAGTCTGCTACAACTAAAACTGCTAGTCTGCTACAACTAAGACTGCTACAACTAAGACTGCTAGTCTGCAATTATAAAAACTGCTACAACTAAAACAGCTAGTCTGCTACAATTAAAATAGCTACAAATAGAACTGATAGTCAGCTAGAATTAAAACTGCTTCAACTAAAACTGCTAGAGCCTACTACAAATAAAACTGCTTAAAGTTGGGAGTCCATAACCCCTACAAGTGGATCAAAGATTTGTTTTTTGCTAACACTGTGGAGGATTTTTATTACTTACTAGGTTGTTTTACTATGACCATTTCTAATCTCTTTCTTATGTGATAATGCTATGTGATATTGCACTGCTGTTTAAAGCATAAATTAGAATCACTCCTGGCAGATACATACCATAGTGAAGTCGCACTATAAATGGGTGGTTTACGTCTGCCAGTATGTCTCTCTCCATCTTTGTTCTCTGACGATCACGTACTGAAATAAAATTATTTAACATAAACATATATGGATCTGTATGACTTTTTGTTCAAAAGGTGCATTATTTACCATTCATTATCAATAATTTCTGCTATATATCACATACTTTAAAATATTCTTTGATGATCCTTCCCATGTAAACAGAAAGATATGCTGGTCAATTTAACACTATCTTGAGAGATATGACTGTATGTGTTGTGTATATCAGCTACAAGGATTTGTTTTTGTGTTTCACTGTATGTTCATATAATTCTGAAGTATGCATCTGAGATACAGCAAAAAGTGCCAAGCAATGTAATGAGCTGTGCAATCGATTGTCTGTGCTTTCTTTATTCACATTTGCAATGAGAAAACACTGCTTTAAAATCACAAATACCAAAAAAATCAACTACCTTTCAGTGTGGCCTTTTTAAGCACTTTCATGGCGTACAAGGTCCCAGCATCAGGAGCTGTAATCTTTCGCACCAGGAACACCTAATTTTTGGTCAGTAAAGTAGGACATTTTAAAAAAACAAGTCATTGACAAAATATGCATGTTTTCTTCTTTAGAGCATTCACCAGATGCAAACTCCAGGAGAAAGTTCCGACTGTTTATCCACTTCCGGATTTTAGTCTTGTTCCAGAACTTGAGTTTTGCACGCACAGCCATTTAACAGACCTGGTTTATTAATATGCAGACTACTGGCTCCTCACCTCTTAGGCTGTTGTACTCTGATAGCAAAAACCCTAATCCATAGCTTTTATGACATGCTGGTTAAAGGAGAAGTGGGTTTACCCCCACCGCCCCCCCCCCCCCCCACGGGGTTTTGGAACTGATATGGAGAATGCATGCTTTGATATGAAAGAAAATTATTCACACACAATTCATGAACCAGTAACACAACAAAGTCACAGTTATGTTAATGTTTCAAAAGAACTGGATAGAGAGTGAGAAATGAAGACATGCTTTCCTTGCTCAAAGAGAAAACTCTGCACCTCCTTGTGGTAACATCAGTTTTTCTCACTCTTCTTCTTCTTCTCTTTCTCCAGTTACCTCATCGAAGTGCTGGTAAAAAATTTAAGGATCCTCTGTGAAATGTTTCCAACGCGCTATTTTTATTTCTTTAAAGCTGTTCTTGATACCTATGTTTCGTGTAATCTTCCCCTTATTCTATGTTTACTATATTTTTTTTTTCAATAAAAGTATAACAGACAAGACATCACATTGAAAATTATTAATATCTCACATTGTAGATATGAAAGAAGAAAGGTGGAACAAAGATGAGCAGATCAACTTGAAAGAAACCAGGCTTTCTAACATGTGGTCTGTCCTCTGCCAATAGATCCCCCCCCCCCCCCCCCAAATTGCACTTATGAACTAAATTATCACTAATAATCAACAGGTTTATTACAGATATGTGTCTTCATAGTCAATGCACCTACAATGTCTTGTATCCCCTTTATGGAGATCAACTTCTACCTCGTTTTCTAAAATCTGTTCCCCACCACCCTTTTCTCCAGGCTAACATGATGTTTAACACGGCCAAAATACCTCAACTTTTAGGACAGGATGCTGTTTATGAGCAAGTTCTCCTCGATGTTCAGATCATGTAGAATGTCACGTTTCTTCTTTGTCCATGGCATTTTATTAAATTTTCTGTAACATTTCAAATCAAAAACTCCAAATCTGTCATCAAATGTGTGTGTCCAACAAACCCCTCCCCTTTTTTTCCTTTTTCCAAATGCAGCTGAAATAAGACTTTTTGTCCTGAATTCACCCTTAAAAGGACAACTGGCATATGTGGTGGTTCAGTTAGGCTAAATTATTTGCATCTATTGACCCAACAAACCTTTAATTAGTCACCATGTATGACATACTTGTTAAGGGGCAACAGGTCTATCCCTCCCCTCCCCAATAAGGCACTGGTATCCACATGGGGGAGAAATGAGACAAGCATAACCATCCCACCAAAGCAGATCCCATTTCTCCACAACATCTTATACATAATACATCTTTAATGACACAAAAGACAATAATGCTATAGACAATGTCTTACCTTGCCGAAGGATCCTTGACCTAAAACTTTCAGCAACTCAAAGTGACTTGGATCAGCCTTCTGACCACCTTTTGTGACACTTGTTATCTCCAGCTCATTCTCAGATTCCCCCTAAAAGCATCAAGAAAGTTTACAAATCAGGGTCATTCTTCAAATACATTTGAGATTTCTCATGTTTAGGCACTATAGTTTTCTATCCCTATGAACAATGTTTATTATCTGATTGGATGATTACTCTTCCCCATCCAGCCTGCTACCTCAGACAAGATAAACGGTTGATTAAGGAACGTGGCATGCAATCTCATATTGTAGCCAATTCTTTAGCTGCAAAACTAAACCAATCATTAACATATCTGCAAGTGTGCTGTTCTACAGAAGACTAGGAACAACTTACAATTTTGCAATGCAAGATAACCTTGTATAGTGAAAGTGTTCTTTTTCAAATTAAATTAAATAACAATAACTTTGTTTCATTTCTGTACTAGTAAAACTTTTAATATTTTTAATATAACCATACTTTGAAACTCATGGGGGCAGCAAACCTCTGTATTAAAATGAAAGATCCTTTTCACGCCAGTGGTGACCGGGCATATAACATAAGACTCATATTTTCATAGACCAACCGGCACTTGTTGAGTGATGTGGTTAACATCTAACCAGCCATTCTTACTCCCCAGGAATGACTTGGTACCCATTTTAGGCTGGGTCGACCTGAGAGCCAGGTCATTTTTTTAGAGGAAAAAATCAGACATTGTAGATTATAACCTACAACCTTTCATCCCCAGAGGTGAGCATCTAACCACTATACCAAAGCGACTCTTTATTTTATTGTAACAGTCACTGAAAACTTAAAGAGCAATTCTGCATTCAAAATTGGAAAAAAACCTCATGATTTTCA
The DNA here is from genome assembly GCA_905116865.2 of Candidula unifasciata. Lineage (NCBI taxonomy): Eukaryota > Metazoa > Mollusca > Gastropoda > Stylommatophora > Geomitridae > Candidula > Candidula unifasciata. Next base: position 61,758 of record CAJHNH020000878.1, on the reverse strand, counting down.
TAAGCCCAATGGAAAGAAACAAAGAATTTTACTTAATATTAAAACTTAACTGACAAATATATATTTTAAAAAATAACCCAATGTGACACAAAGTGGCAAACTTACCTGGTCATCAAGCAGCATATCCTCATTGCTGCCAGTCTGTAAGTATATTATGGAAAACAAATCAGTCAATTATCACAAGCCAAATGCAACTAATATATTTATATATATATATATATATATATATATATATATATATATATATATATATATATATATATATATATATATATATATATATATATATATATATATATATATACACACACACACACACACACACACATACACACAAACCAATAAAGTAAACTATTATGACAAAAAATGTGTCCTATATCTGACAAGCTGATTAGAGAAATTAGACACAGAGAGATAGGAAAAAATGCAGCTGAGAACCTGGTGACGACTGGCAAGATTGATGGACAAATAGCAAAAGGAAAACAGAGAGATAAATACCTGGTTGGCATGGTCATATGGATGGGGGGCAAGACAAGAACAATGACTTGTTCCGTGATTCCAGTGATCATGTGAGATGACGAAACATGACAGCTTATGGGCATGACACCAGGTAAATACACTAAGCGAGAACATGTTACCTTACAGATATGCACTGTTCTGCTTCCCTGTATCCCCCTACAGAGAACAGGCCCTCAGCCAGCCTGCACTATGACATCTTATCCTTTGCCATCTCAGATCGCCCACTTCATTTCTTCCAGTTCTCATTCATCCATATACAGTTCTCTTTTCCATGTGTTATCACTTCAATTTCTCTGGCCCTGTGAATTCCAGCGCAAGGCCATTTTAGTTGTATTTAATCAGGTTTTCTCAATGTGTGCCCTGTCCAGTTCTGGTCTTAACTGAACTTAAGTTTACTTTTCTTATTAGAGCCATACAAACACATGATGCCTGTTTGCCATGAAGCCTGAAGATGTGTAACTGGCGCCTGAGTTATATAACTATTTAGCTTCTTTTTAGCTTGACTGATGGTTGCCAGATGACACAAAGAGTCAGATCTGCACTGAGGTGGGCTTCAACAAAAATTACCTTGGCTCCCAGGTTGAGCCAGCCTAAAATGGGTACAAGATAATGTCCTTGGAAGTAAAGGTGGCTAGGGATATCATCCACTGAGTGCCGATGCATCTACACACACACACACACAAAACAGGTCTAGCACTATACGACAAAGGTGTGAAATGGTTCTTTTCCTTACTTATTTAATAATTATAAGTATGCTAGTTCCAGAGAAAATGGTCTGGTTTTTTTAAATTATTTTTAGTTTTGTCTACCCCTGCAACACAGGTCCTACTTACTGCAGGCAAAGTCAGTTTTCAAGCTTTCTCCATCCAACCTATGCCTCCCATGTTATCTTTTAACCACCCTATGCTACATTATGTTTAAGAGCACAACTTCTTTAAATAGACAAGAGTACAAGTAACAACTATGCTGGAGGAAAAACTTTTAAATATTTTTAATGAAGACAACCATGCAAGAGGCAGATAATGATATATAAGAGAGGACCCCCCCCCCCCCCCCCCCCCCCCCCCCCCCTCCCCCCCCCCCCCCCCCCCCCCCCCCCCCCCCCCCCCCCCCCCCCCCCAAAAAAAAAAAAAAGAAATGGACAATTAGCAGTCTCAGAGAGTGGACATTCAAGGCAGGAGATCCACTGCTGCCAACCTTCACTGGAGGTGAAATATGACTGATGAGGACAGTAACTTAACTATAACATTCACAGAAACAACTCTTTAAACTGTTTTAATCAGTATATTAGTAAGCAATTTATGACTGAGCAGTAGATATTATGCCGAAAACAAAAGAAGGCAGTAGAGAGAAACATAAGAGCTCATGTTTAATGAAAGAAATACACTTCAAATTAGAGCTGAACAAAGTTGTTATGTGGACTGGTACTGGGCACTCAAAGAATGGGATTCATGAGTCTTACTATAATGTTCATGAAGCAAACACTCAGAAGTGAAGACTCAAGTGAGGCCAGAGACAGGTGCAGCTTTGTTTGACAGAAAACTGAAAAGGGTGTAGGCCAGTCCTTCCTTGTCAGATGGTTTCTGCTGTCTTTGGGGGCTAAACCAGTTGTATATTATGTTCCAGCAGCTTAGGGGTTGGAGGGGGGGGGGATGAGATGGGAAGAAAACCTACTGCCAAACAGAATATAGATACATTAACTACAGCCAGAATATTAAACATTAAATTAATTCATTACAGAATCACTGACTAAATCTTCTGATTTCCCCGATTAAAATAGTTTATAATGAGGATGCCATTTGTGATGTAAATTTACCGTTGATAATTAAAATCTGACAAATTAAAACTGCATTAAACCCCTTTATTCACTAGTCTAGAAATAGACCAGGGAAGAGAAAGTTAGTTCCTTATAAAATAAACCGGTTGCGAGTTGAAAGTTCATTAACCTTTCTTCTTGTGTTGTAATGCAAGAAAATGGACACATTCCCTCGGAAGTGATCTAAAGATTTCAATGAGATTCCGATTATTTACAGTTCTTAAAGCTTTGTTTACAATAAAAGGTTCCTCAACTCTAAAATACTGCAGAACTGGCATTAGAATTCCAAAATTGGTGAAGTTTCGCGAGTTTGAGAAAAGCACTAGCACGATCCCGGAATTCCGCACAACACACAGATGCGAAAGAAATACAAGAGTCGTCGAAAGATTGCAGATTCCGTACCTCAGTGCTGTCATGAGTTAGTTCTACAGGGCGCCACGGGTCGGCATTTAGTGCCAGAGGCATGTTTAACGGAGACGGCAGAGGAATCTTGATCAAGTGGACAAGGAGCGCCTGCTACGGAGACAACTGTTGCAGCCGACAATATGGCAGACGTGCAGGCTTGCCAGGACACTGTTGCAGTCTCAATCTAAACTCTAAACTTGGGCTGTGTGGCGGATGCCTGTTCTTTTTCTGTCTGTGCAATATGTCTGTGTCTATTTAGGCGTAAGAGGGAGTGGTTAACTTATTCGGCACCACACAATCAGCTATACAGTATTTGACTGCTCTATACTTCGTATAGTGTTAAAGGGGTACATACAAATTGTTATATGCGCAGCTACCATATATATAACAGTAGCTGGTTCTACCTTCTTCTGTTAACGCCTAATTTTGAGGTTTTTTTTTAGGGGGGGGGGGGGGGGGTGAGGGGGCTATACCAAAACAGACATTCCATACTGTGTCAACCGGCTCCTGGCTGAGGAGCGCGTTTGAAAGTTATATAGCTTTATCCTTGGAAACAGATTTGCAACCTGAAAACTGTAGTTACGACAGGACAAACCAGGCTCTCAGCCTTGGCTGGCAGCTGATCTAGGAAGAAAGCTCCGACACGCTTACAGAGCACTGCTTTTCTGATACTGCAGCTTCTGAAGTGTGCATTGCTCCAAACGTAATGCTGTTATCTTTCCTCCAGAGTAAACCAGGCAGGTCGAGCTAGGAATCATGATCATGGGCAACCCATGGCCTCTACAGTACTGCCCAGGCTTTGTGTCATGAAGCGGAGGAACTGCACCCCGACTTTAATTGTAGCTGTTATTGGAAACAAACTCAGAGGCAGTAGTTACAGGTTGTAATTCCTTGTCAATTGGCGTAGATAAGGGCGTTATGGGTTGTCTGCGACAGTGAGAGACATTTTCGACTGTCACTGATTAAGCTGGGCAACCCACGGCCAATAGGGTGCTGATCCGTTCTGCTTCTAAGTGCGCTTGAAATTCGGACAAAATTCGAATCGTAAGCTGTAAAAACTTGTATATCCGGCAGGAAAGAGAAAAATAACTTCAAGCTTCGGCTTGCCCAATTGGAACGCTTGTGCTGGGTTTTCCACTAGACAACAAAACAACTGTTATAGAAAATCGGTTATTATTGATGCAGAACTCAAAATTTAGGCCTATATGTGTGTGTATATATAAATATATTGTTAGCGTAGTTAAGGGCGCCATGGGTTGCCTGTAAGAGTGGGAGACGTTTTCGAATGTCACTGATCAAGCTAAGCAGCCCACGGCCAATAGGATGTTGATCCTTCACAATCGGTGTGCTTCTGTGTGCGCTTGAAATTAACTCAAAATTCGAATCGTATGCTGTAAAAACTAGTGCATCAGGAAGTAAAACGAATTATAAATTCAAGATTCGGCTTGCCACACAGAACGTTTGTATTGGGTTTTCCACTAGCCAGTAAAACTACTGTGATAGAAAGGCGGTTATCATTGATGCAGAACTCAAAATGTAGGCTTATATATATATATATATATATATATATATATATATATATATAATATATATATATATATAGATATATATATATATATATATATATATATGTGTGTGTGTGTGTGTGTTATACATATGCGTGTGTTATATACATATATATATACATAATATATATATATATATATACATATATATATATATATATATATATATGTGTGTGTGGGTGTATTATATAGACATATAATATAGATATATATATATATATATATATATATATATATATATATATATATATATTTATATAATATACACACACATATATATATAAATATATATGAATGTATATAACACACGCATATGTATAACACACACACACACACACACACATATATATATATATATTATATATATATATATATATATATATATATATATATATATATATATATATATACTATTGGCCTACAGGTAACATGTATGCCAGAGGATGAGTTCGTTACAGAAATAATAATACTTTCTTTTGGAAAGGGGTGGCCAAAAATAAATCCGGAAATGTGGAGTTAGAATCGCAGTTAAGACGTCACTCTTAGATTCATTTGAGAGCCAAGCAAGAGGAAATGACAGAATATTATTAATACGATTTTCTACCTCAAACAGTTTTATCCTCCATGTTACTGCAAATGCACCTACACTAACGTCAGCTAAGCATGCAAAGGATTCTTTTATGAGGAACTGGATAATAAGTGAACGCACTCCTAAATCTGCCAGCATCTACATACTTGTTGATTTTAATTTTCGCATGGGTTCGTCTCAAACTCATAGCCAGGTTTGCCTTGGAAAACATAATGTTGGCCACATGAATGAAAACGGACGGACTATTGTAAGTCTGCACTAGAAGTGACCTGTGCATCACAAACTCCTATTTCAGAACTAAAGACCGTCTTAAGGTGTCATTGAAACATCCTAACTGGACCTTAATCTCCAAAGGAGGCAGCACCTAAACTTTGTACCACTAACTCGCAGCTACCACAGTGCTGACTGTGACACTGACCATTCCCTAGTTGCTAAGAGAGTGAGGCTTAACCTAAATAGAATGTTCAATTCAAGAAACACATGTATCACTGGGTGAAAATGGGGTGGAATCATGGAGACACCCTGCAACCGTCTATGGGATTAGAGAATAGGGAAGGAAGGACTGGTTTGAAGCAAACAGTGAAACACTCCAACCTGTAATTGACTTGAAAGATCTATTTATTACTCCTAAGTAACGAGGAAAGAACAATAAGGAAAACTCACTGGGTTGAGAGATGCTAGAAATTATTTGCAAAAGGTAGCTAGAAAGTGTGCCAATGACTACTGGGTTCTGTTATGTGAAAGCCGTCAAAATGATAGAAATGTGGAAATATTCGAGGCAGATGTGAGCGGATAAAGAAGGCCAAATATTGGCACCACTAAGAGTTTAAATGGGAAGATTAATACTAACAAGAAAAAGCGACTAGATAGATGGGTGGAACATTACAGAAGCTCTGCTCAGTTAAGACCTATCAAACATTCACTATTCCTTATGCCAAAAAGATGCTATCAGCTCCAGACTACCTGGACACATTTTTAACAGTTGTAGAACTTAGTCATGCTACTGATGAACACTTGCTTTGGAGAATGTCCCAGGTAGAGGTGGAATTCTTACTGAGTTCATCAAGAGTGGAACAGACATTCTAACCCCACACATTCACCAACCTGCTGTGTGAGCGACAGGTTCCACAAAACTTCAAAGAGGTATCATGACTATGTACAAGAACTAGGGCGATCGGAGTGACTACAGGTACAGGTAAATATCACTGCTGTGTGCTATTGGAAAAGTACTTGCGATGATTGTTCTGCAAAGACTCAAATCCCAGGAGGGCAGGTTTAACCGCAGTCAAAGTATAGATTTCGTTTAACAGTCTACCATTGACAGGATATTTTCATTATGACAGTTGCAGGAAAATACCTTGAACAAAATCATCAACTGTATATTCTTCTTCTTCTTCTGCCTTTCTATCCCCCTATGGAGCATAGGCCCTCAACCAACTCACGCCAAGTCGTTCTATCCTTCGACATTGCATGGAGCTCTCCCCATGTCCTCCCCATCTTTCTAACTCCATTCTCCTCTTCATTTGCACCTTCCTTAAATAGTTTATCAGCTCTTTCATTTTCGGAAACTCTACAGTTGGATGGTATCCATTGCATAGTTATCTTACACCGACTGCCTAGTTTGGAGAGTAGTGTTCGTATACCAGGTAGTTTTCCAGATTGGAGTGCCTGAAGCACCGCTTTTGCAGCTGTCAGAAATACCACGGTTTGTGAAATATGACGTATATTTAAAAGTTTTTTCTGCTGCTATTTTGATGTATCAATTCACCACTCATACCCTCTACTTGCTCATACCCTCTTTAAAATTTACTTTAAAAAGTGCCTTTCGCGATCTACACTGCTCGAAAGCTGAAAGCCAAAACCAGAATAAGGAAGGTACTCATCAGAGAGCTGCTATTTACAGATGATGCAGCAATTGCCATCCACTCAGAGAAGAAGCTGTTTGTTTAATAACTGCATGCTCTGAATAGGAACTAACAATCAGAAAAAAAAAGACAAAGATCATTGTGCAAGGTGTTAATTATAGACCTGGAGTCTACATCCATAGTGAAGAGCTGGGGACAGTTGGCCATTTTATCAGCTGGGATCCACAGTGAATAATTACAAACTATCACTGGTCAAGAAATCAACATCAGGATAGGCAAGGCAGGAACAACTATGAGCATATTAACAAAAAGAGTGGTAGAACATAGAGATAAAAACTGTGTCTATCATGCTTTTTTGTTTTGATACACTGAACTACTGGAAAGAGTAGGCATTATAACGATTTTTTCAAAGCTCAGCCTACGAATGCTTAGGTGGCTGGGTCACACCTGGAGAATGAAGATGGTAGAGTTCCTAAAGATATCCTTTATGGTAGTGGCTCTCAACCTTCCTAATGCCGCTACCCTTTAATACAGTTTCCTCATCCTGTGGCGACCCCCAAACAATTATTTTTCCTTCATAACTTTAATGAATATATGTTTTCGAATGGTCTTGGGCGACCCCTGTGAAAGGGTCTTTCGAAACCACCCCCACCCCCCCCCACCCCCCAAAAAAAGGGCGCGATCGGCAGGTTGGGAACCGCTGCTCTTTGGTGAATTACTGATGGGTCGAAGATGTCGAAGCAGACTTTTACTACGATATAAAGAGGTTTGCAAGCGGGGCATGAATGATACGGATACTGAGGTGGATTCGTGGGAAGAAAAGCCATGGACCGTGTTGTTACCGGGACCCTATTTAGGGGGAGGGGAGAGAATAGGCCTACCGCACTGAACAAGCATGTCGCAGGAGGCAACTAATAAGGCGTGTTTCCTTTCAGGCGCGCAGTAGGCGTCATGGGGTCAGAAACTGGGTGGTGGTTTGCACCCTTGCAGTAACCCCCCCCCCCCCCACCCCCACCCCACTTAAAAGACTTTTTAAAAAACACAGTATGGAAGCCCGAAATCACCCCTCCTCACCACCTGACATTTTCTAGAAGAACATTGGGTCAGGGGGAAAAAAGGGAAAAAAAGGGGGGGGGGGGGAACTCAGGTTATGATTGCCTCCCCTTCCCCAGAAAACACATAATTTTATTTATTTACCATTCAGCTCATAATTATTTTTATGTTTATAAACGGCAAATATAGATAATAGCATACTTAAAATAATATGAAATGTATAAAATAATACTTTTCAAGAATATTTATGTATACTGATACATGGAGTCTTTTAGTCTTCTTGCAAAATTATTGGGAGGGAGGGAGGCCTAAGCCTCCCACCCCACCCCCAGAATTGGAAATGGGGAGGGGGAGCTCCATGGCGCTAAGCCTCTAGGTTCCGGCACCTATGTTTCCTTTGAAGTCAGAGTGTAATTACCCAAGAATCAAGGAACCAACAGTCTTCATATTATTAAAAGGGAATTCCGTAAAACGGATGTGCACGAAAAATTTCTACCTAAAATATAGTCAGCCGGATCGGCGGATATCGTTTGTCATTTCAAACATACGACGAACATGTTGAACTAAAGAGTAATAAATGTATAAAGTATATAAGTAAATAATAATATGAATAATAATGCTTAAAAAAGTATTACATTATAAATATGTATTAGTAAATGCTCAAGCTAGCTGCTTTCAACCAAGTCAATGCTTATACATAAGTAAAGCAAAACCTGGTGGCATTCGCACAGAAGACTGTTTTTGTTGCAAGTACTTAAGTTGAATTTTCGCACTCGAATAAATGTATAATTTTGCAATTAAATTAATGTAGATTTTTTTACACGCATACACACATACACAAGTGCACACAAGACCTCCTTTGAAAATATGCCTAGGGTATCTTAAAGATAACAAATGAATATAAGACACTTCATCCCCCCTGCCCCCTTTTTTTTCGCCTGCAAATTTCGGCTCTCCAGATGGGGCACTAGAAACCACACAGGAACAACATAATAGAATACACATCATCATCATCATGTAGCAGGTCCTTTGCAGAACGTCGCTCTCATCACAGTCTGCCTGTAAGAAACTCGGTCTCTTGCCAGTTCCCCCGCCTCATAAACTTTCAAACTCAAGGAGTCACTTATATCCTGTGCCCATCTTCGTGTCGGTCGGCCTCTGCCCCTCCTTCCTGGTACCATGCCTTCTGCTATAATTTTTTCCAATCCGGCGTGGCGCTTGATATGACCAAAATATTTCAGCTTTCGAGAAAGGATGCTGTTTATTAGCCAATCTTCCTTGATGTTCAGATCTTCTAAGATGTCAATATTTCTCATCTTCTTTGTCCAAGATATTCTGAGAATCTTTCTATGGCATTTCAGCTCAAAAGCCTTTATGCTCTTTCTTAAGGACTGAGAGATAGTCCACGACTCACATCCGTATGTTGCCACAGGGAAGATGCATGCTCTCAAAATTCTAATTTTTATCTCCTTATAATATTTAATGGCATCCGTCAGTCCCGGGGGACTATGGAGATGTGCCGCTGGCTTTGGGAACAGCATCTGCTGTGACTGTAAAGTCCGATGCGGGAATGGCAGTCTTTGCCACACAGGATACACACAAAAGCAGATACTCCCTCGTTGTGAGGCAGTTTTACTCTCCGGTGCCTCCGCTCCACAGCTCGTTGTGTTCGGTTTCTTTCAAAATGTGACAGTCCGTCTTTCACTTTCTGTCTCCATAGTAGTCGATCTGCAGCTGATTTTTCCCATGTCTCTGTGCCTATGTTGGTATCTATTAGGTCACGTTTGCATACATCTTTATAGCGCAGCTTTGGCCTTCCTGTAGGTCTATTCCCAGTCACCAATTCACCATATAGGAAATCTTTTGGAATACGACCATCCTCCATGCGGTAGACATGTCCCAGCCAGCGCAGACGTCTTTGCTTCAGTATACAATACATTGATGATATTTTTGCTCTTGTGAGCACACATTCGTTGGAGACAAGGTCTCGCCATAATATACCAAGGATGCGTCTCAGACAGCGCATATGGAAGGTATTCAGTCTTTTTTTCCCGTGGAGCATAGTCCTGGATTCGAAGCCGTACAGTAATGTGCTCAGGACACAAGACTCATAAACCTTCATTTTTGTATTACCTTTATTTTTGTATTATATATATATATATATATATATATATATATATATATATATATATATATTATATATATATATATATTAGGGCTGTACTGAATATTCGCTTTGGGGCCGAATAGTGGACCTAATAACTATTCGTTATTTGGACAAATACTTGCAGTCGGGCCGAATACGAATAGTGGTTACCTTACACCCGTTTCTGGTTTCTGGACTGGTGGAAAATAAACAGGTCAAGATTTCCCACCTTAGTTCATACAGTTAAGCGTTATCTTTGTGCACCACCTACGAGCGTACCAAGTGAACGTTTGTTTAGAAATACCTTCAGTGAGACGAGAAGCTGCCTTAATGCTGACAACATGGAACGATTTTTTTTTTAAGCTAATGTCACTTTCATGTATTAACTAAACTGTCAGTAACAGCTTTAGTTACAAGTGACAAGTTTAGTTACTTGCTATAAAGCTAAGAATACTTTATTTAATTCAAGGTATTAGTTGCCACAGACTGACTGCCTGAAGGATGCAAAACATAAAATGTTTTTAAAAGTTTACTATTCTGTATTACATTTTGTGAAGTAAAATTTCAGCGTACATTTGAAATTATAAATGATTTTTTTTTAGATTGATTTTATACACTATACACTATTCGAAAGTGGAAGAATGGGCCTCAGTTTCAATAGTGGGAAGACAGAAGAAATGGTGGTATCAAAGAAAAGAATTATTCCTAAAGGTGTAATAAAAGTCAATGGTGTTATTTTGGTACAGGTACATAAATTTTAGTATCTGGGCACATGGATAACATCAGATAGAAGATGCATTACTGAAATAAGAAAAGAATAGAACAGGCAAAAACTGCATTTTATAAAATGAAGAACATCTTATGCAATATATCTTTGTCATTGAAGGTTAGAAAAAAATAATTCTTGCTTGCTACATACATCCAGTTTTAACATATGGCTGTGAGTCCTGGACAAACGGCAGGCAGGCCAAACAATTTCTTGAGGCCTCAGAGATGTGATTTTACAGAACAATGCTTAAAATACCTTGGACAGAAAGGAAAAAAAAGCCACCAAGAGGTTTTGAACAGGCGGAAGCCCGAAGACAACTAATCACAGACATCAGAAGGAGACAGTCATCATGTTTCGGCCATGTTATGAGAAGAGGGAAAATGGAACATATGGTGACCACTGGAAAGATCTGTGGAAGGAGGGATAGAGGAAGACAACGAGAGAAGATTCTTGTTAGTCTTGATGCATGGTATAGAGGTGTGTCAGCACACGAACTAATAAATGCTGCAGGAGATCGCGGATTGTGGCGAGGCATAATCGCCCACGCCAATTGGCAAGACACCTGACGATGATGATACACTATTCGTATTCGTATTCGGCCGAACAGTTGATCCCACTATTTGTATTCGGCCAAATAGTGAAAATTACTATTCGGTACAGCCCTAATATAAAGGTTTGTTGCGTATCATTTAAGGACGTTGCAGAACCAACCATAACAGCCCTAGCTGTTGTGTGGTTTCTCAAGGCAAATTTACGTCCAATAGTTTGCCATTGCTTCTGGAAGGTCAGCTTTCTTGATACCACTGTCGAAACCAACGCAATGCGCGTGGCCCGCAGTTGGGATCGAACCCGGCATCCCGGCATTACGAAGCGTTCGCACCGACTTTGTAACACAGAGCTGACAGCCCTAATATATATATATATATATATATATATATATATATATATATATATATATATATATAATATATATATAAATCAATGTTTGTGTGTTTGTTTCACCCCTATAGACTCGGAAACTACTGAACCGATTTAGCTGAAATTTTCAGGATATGTTTGTTCTGATACCGGATTTTGAAACTGTCGTGTTTTGAAACTCAACCTGTCACTGTTAGAGATAGGTGACCAACAAATATATGCCAAAATATACGCAAACTAATATTTATAACTTTAGTGATTTCTAATTATAGCCACGTTAGTAATTGCGCATGCGCTGTATTTACCATTCGCCGGCGAGTTACGTGCAGCCAACGCCTTCTCTAATACTAATACATAGAGTAGGTCGTGGTACAGCAAACAAGACTATCTCTATATTTGCCACAATAAACATATTAAACACGATTTCTATTTTCTGTTTTTTTTTTCAAACAACCTTCGATGGGGGGGGGGGGGGGGGGGCAATCAAGAAGGACTATCTCGACGTCAGCGCAGACAGTGACTGCGACAATAACCGTGTTAGACACGTACGATTCCTATTTCATTAATATATCTGGAGTATCGGTCTACGAGAAAACAATTGCGTGCGGTTTTGAATTGTGTTTTAATCGCGACACAGTAGTATGGACTCACATGTCTAATAGTTGAGTTCTCTTTTCGCTGTTCCGATTAAATGGCTGCTTGGTCGAATGGTTAGAACACTGGGTTCATGTGCGGTAATCCTGGGTTCGAATCCCAGTCGTTAAATTTTTTATTTTGCCCCGGACTAAAATAATATCCTCATCTGCTCTGCCGTGGTGACAGCACTAGCCATGTTGCCTTAATATTAAAAAAAAACAAAAAAAAAAAACAAGTAAATGGGTAAACCATTTGATAATTAAATTTGACCATTTCGCATACTTATGATTGCATTGTTAAACTTTCCGATTGCATGGTTACGCTGAAATTTTATAGATTTTCATTTATTTTCATTTAGATTTAGTTATTTCATCTGTGTTGGAATTTTAAGCTGTGCTGTTTACAATGGCGTTCATTTCCTAATTATGGTGTTTTTTTTCCCTGTGTTCGTTTGCTTTTCAAGTGTTTTTTTTTTCTTCTCCCAACTACTTCAATGTGGGAAAGAGTTGTCGGTGAATTTGGGGGGAGGGGGGGGGGGGCAAACTATTAAACTGAGAGAGTTTTAAGTCACAGTAACTGCTTTACCCACTTAAAGTAGCAGCAGCAGTAATAATAGTTGTTACACCAGGGCTGTTACACCATAGTGCTCTCATGTGAAGACCGCCAGTAAGGTTATGGCGTTCTTTCTGTCGGCAAGTGAAATTATACATCCTAACCTGACCAGTCTGTGGCGACAGCACTAGCCATGCGGAACCAAATCTTCTGGCTCACGACTCTCTGTCTACTCCGATGGTAACACAGATAGCAGTGACATTATTTTAGTAGTTGTACTGGTACTTGAAGGATGATGTGGTAAATATTACCCTAGCCCTATTCACTACCTTTTACAATTCCTGCTCCCTATTTTAGTCCAGATGGACAGGGATGTCAATGTCAGTTACAGCAACAACAAAATATCGCCAGTTAGTGATTTTCAAATCCTTCGAAGAGGGAGAGAGCAGTAGTCGGTGGAAGAGGGGAGGGGGTAATGACTTAAATTTAAGAGAAATTAAAGAGCTTTACACTTGATTTTCAAGTTCTCATTGCCTAATTTGTTTATATTTTACTAACGCTACCTCCGCTTTTCTATTTTTCACGACTTACTTTGTTATTCACAAGTACAGTTGTAGCTTTACTTCCGTCCACTATAAAAATACAAACAGCTTTAGCATGTGATAACCAAATAACCATTTTTGTTACTGTACTAATAACACCATTTAAACGACCACTAATATAAAAACACAATTATAAGGTGCGTGTTCTAAAGTTGGAAAACCAGACTATCGCTATATCCGTGCAGAGAATGATTGCGACATTAACTGTATTAGACACGCGCGATTTCCATTGTCTTTCTTTTCCAAAAACCTTTGATGAGGGAGATAGTAGTAGGTGGATTTAGTTGTGGTGGTGGGCGGGTATCAAAGACTATCTCTATATCTGAGCAGACAATGATTGTATTAGACACGTGCGTTTTCTATTTTCTTTCATTTCCATTTAGCCAAACTATGCCACAGCAACGCGTGGCCGGGTACAGCTAGTATATATATATATATATATATATATTACCACAAACGGATGGACGAGCGATTGCAGCGTCTGGCTCTCACGAGCGAGACCCGAGTTCGACCCCAGTAAAATAATTGAGTTTTTCTGTCGGTAGCAAAATTCAAACATCCCAACCTATACTGTCCGTGGCAACAGCACTAGCCTAAATGCTCAGGCTCAAGGTCGCCTGTCGACACCGCCTTAAACAGTGGTAAAACAGACAGTAGTGACAGTGACCACAAAACTCCACAGAACTGTCATAACCAGAAATTAGCTCAAAATGATCTTGTACCGCGCCGACAAGCATCAACATTTGCTATCTCACACGTTCGTGTCTTGAATTAGGTTCGTGTTTATGTTCCTATTTAATCACGTGGCCAAATCGCCTGGGTATTTATTGCTGATTTTAATGGAGACATTAACGCCAAGGTCTGAACTTCAACCAGGAAGAAATATTGCTGTATTTGTGAGTTCTGTGAAACTCTTCGGCACATGAAACTGTGATGTCGTAAAATAAAATGTTGCAATTATTGCTTCAGCGCACTACAAACTGCATGGCAATGAGATAACACGCGCGCGCTTAAACTAGATGATATCAATCCATTTTCACTGACACTGATCAAACTACACAAGCACAGATAACTGTGTCCCTGTTGTACGACTCAGTGCCGTGTCATAATTGTTAGTACAGGATTATTATTTGCAATTTGTTAAACTGATTTTTATCTCACTTTTGCTCTTGATGTTGCTGATGAAGAAGAAAAAGACAAAGAAGAAGAAGGAGGAGGAGGAGGAGATGAAGAAGAAGAAGAAGAAGAAGAAGAAGAAGAAGAAGAAGAAGAAGAAGAAGAAAAGAAGATGATGAAGAAGAAGAAGAAGAAGAAGAAGAAGAAGAAGAAGAAGAAGAAGAAGAAGAAGAAGAAGAAGAAGAAGAAGAAGAAGAAGAAGAAACATCAGGTGATAAGTAGGAAGCAGTATAATTGTTCTGTGACAACACTTCCATTTGATATCCAGTTTCGTCCTTTTTAGGACGAAATTTTTGGTTATTTGAAGCCCCACCCTGGCTTTTGCCATAGGCAGGCCATAAGTATGGCCAATTGTCTGAACGCGGTTTCTGGGACCTCTCCACGGCGATCCTCATCCATATGGTGGCACTTTGTGTCATCGGGTGTTTATCTCTTGTGTGATGTCCTGGTGGGTAGAAAGTCAGTCAGTCGACTTCTAATTAAACCAGCTGTACTGACAACAAGGATACATTTGCTTGCGTGAGACATGAGACCACAACCTGCAACAGTATGGGAAACATGTCTGATTGATTCTCCCCCTCCCACTCTCCCCCACACATCTGGAGGCATGTCAAGTGCCGACACTGGGAGCGCTTACATTGAACCGACTCTGGCACTCGTGCCGACGCGAGGCTGATTGTCCCAAAGTGCTATTCCGCGTCTGCTGGAAACTGCCTTCAATGCCCACCGCAATCCACCAACTGTGCTTCCACCGGTGCTGGTTGCTTAACGTTATCTGTTGGCGATACATTTTCCAATATTGACACAGTTAGTTTTATCCTTGTTTGTGGAAGCTAGATTGAAATGTTTGTAATGTTATCCCCGTGTGGAAAAAATTGGATTGCAAAGCAAATCTGGTTTGTTGTAATTTGATTGAAATATTCGCAGCTTTGCCTCTGTGAAACCTGGACTTAAGTTATTATACTTTATCAGTGCTTGTGTAGTTTCACCAGTGGCAGTAAAACTTTTTCGATATCATCTAAGTTGAGTGCGTGTGTGTTTATTTTTTTAAAATTTAATAATATATTTCATTACACAAGGATATCTCATTAAATCCAACAAGGAGATTATCAGAACGGTGCGCGAAATCTTTAGCACCGATGAGAATTCATTTGTTTTAAACTATTTTTCATCATCGTCCTTTGTGTGCCGTTAGACGTCACACAGGACATTCGATTCGTCCACTTTGCTCTGTTGCATGCAGACTTCTGGATTTCTGATATGGAGTTCAGCCCAGCATTGTTAATAATGTTCTTCTTAATGTCTCCCTTGGATGTCATCGCTTTCTCAGACCGTTTGTTTCCTATTTTAGTGTCCGTTTTGTAATTCTGTACTCATTATGTCTTATAGTGAGCCCAGTATAATTCTACCTTCTTTGTTTTATTGCAGTCAACACCGGTTTTTGTCCAGACGTTTCTCTGATTACCTCACGCTTTTATTTTTATTGTAATTTTTTTTATGTTTATGATTTTTCTCAGAAATTTATTTTCAAATGCACTTAATTTCCGTTCTATGTCTTTTGTGGTTCTCCAACTTTCGCTGGCGGATGTTAGAAATAAAATAACGTAAGAATTGAAGATAAATTGTTTGGCCATAAAGCTGTTTTAACTGTTGCTACACATACTATTTATGCATATTTTGAAGGTAGGGTTGGTTTTCTAATTTGAAATTTGGCCTCAAGTGTGGTGGATTATTCGGCCTGACCTTTTAATTCCAAACGCCAAGGAAGTTTTGAAATGTGCGGCTCCTTCTATATTCTGGCCCAGAAGTCACGCCCAAATTTAAAAATCTGTAACTCATTTTAGTGAAAGTTGTTTAAATACGGCGTGTAACTTTTAATAATAATGTCCTTGTAGGACATTTTTAAAAATGTAAACAAACACGTTTTTCTTTTGCTTTTTTCGCGGTACTTGAAAAAGCCGACGCTGATCAAAGCGAACAATCAGAATACTTACAGTTAAGAGTAAAGGGACCTTTTAAAAAAATCATATTACACGCATTTCGTAGGCGTCCTAATCTCAGGTGGTCATCTGGAATTAGTCTCCCATGAGATGTGGATTTTTCATTGTATGCTATATAGGCTATCAAAAAATGTATCACGCATTGCTGAACACGTGAAAAGATTTCCAGACAATTGCTAGGCGTGTGTTAGTTACTGTATATTATAATTTTAGGGGTTCACAAATTATTAGTTAAAAAAAAAGATTTAAATAAAATTAATCTATGCTTAAGAAAACAACACTAAATTTGCAATCATAAGTTATGAAATCCTAGGGACATGATAAATCTAAGGTTACACGTACAAACACACTCACACACAGTTTTTAAATTGTTAAAACACATTCGCTGCTCCTCTGTCTCCACCTGATCAGATTTGTTTGTTCCCTCCGGACTGCTTTCGGAACAATTACTACCCAGAGATTTAAAAAAATCTAAATCTATATGGCAGACAAGCAACACAGATCACAGATGTCCAGTTCA
This sequence comes from Candidula unifasciata, assembly GCA_905116865.2. Lineage (NCBI taxonomy): Eukaryota > Metazoa > Mollusca > Gastropoda > Stylommatophora > Geomitridae > Candidula > Candidula unifasciata. Next base: position 44,627 of record CAJHNH020000878.1, on the reverse strand, counting down.
ACCTCCAAAGAAGTTATAATTATGGCAGCCGTAACGGCATCGCTAGCCTGGTGCCACCTGCAGTTCTGTTTGCGTAAGGACGCTTGGAGCTGATTATATGCAAATGCATCACTGCGAGAAACAGCATAAAGCTTCCACACTTGCCTGTTGGTCCATCAAGGCCGGGATTTTAACACAACTGAGTTTTAGAGAGAAAAACCCAGACTCACTGTTTCTTAACAAGAATGACGTAAAATTCGACAGACTATGATATTTTTTTTTTAAGTTGGTGTTATTTGCCGAATAGGCGAGTAGCCAACAGTCTGCATAAAATAAGCAAGATCCGAAGAAAACGGATTTGCACGCTGAACTCAAGTTCTGGAACGAGACTTAAGTCCAGAAGTGGACGAACAACCAAAGCATTTTACTAGTTTACAGCCGGTGAACACGAAGATAAAAGAAGAACACAAAAAAAAAAAAAAAAAAAAATGATGCGTTTGGAAATACTGTCAAAATTCTTTGAACAATCCATACTGTGACACCGCGAATTAATACGCTTTTCTGTTAAGTCATTGGCCTAGGACTAGCTTGAGGCCAGGCAGACAACCGATTTCACCTCCAGATGCCCCTGCACCCCCCCCCCCCTTTTCCCCCCCTTTTTTAATATAAGTGAGAAAGTTATGTTTTCCGACCATCACACTTTTGAAGTTCGACACAACCTAATACAATTTCTGCTGGTTATTTTAGGTAATTTGATCTGCTTTCGTCGCTTTTTTTAACATCCGTTCTGGATCGTAGCAATCAACCACGCGCATATGCCAGCTTAAAGTTAGAATTAATTTTACTTAAATATCAAGTAAACCGATATATACACGAGGGCCGATTATCTTATCTCTAGTTGGCAGCGGTTAGCTTGTTCTCCCAGGAGCCTGCCACAAAGAAATCACAGAGAGTACAGCCATACTTACATTGTTTAAGGGGCAATAGGGGACACTGTAGGGCTTAAGCCTTGTTAAGCGCACAATAATAATAAGTATTATTATCATTATGTGTTGAATAACAAATCATTATAATAATCTTCTTCTTATAGTACATGCCATGTCGCGTTGTTAGTCATGTTTCCACAGCTTTCTTTCTCATGTATGATCAATTATTTCTGTCACATATGATCTTCCATGCCGTGATGTCAAACTGTCCAGCATGCCCCCCCTCTCTCTCTCTCTCTCTCTCTCTCTCTCTCTCTCCCAATCCCCCTACCCATATCCTGCAGCGACTTCCCTACTATCAGGATATATTCCAGGTTTCTCCTTTTCATAACATCATCAAACAATGTAGATTGTCTCATCCTAATGCAGTCTGCTCTTTCCATTAGTTAAAACATCTTAACTCTTTGTATATGTCCATCGTGTTCTTATCAGTCATCTATGAATTCATACTCCGTTACATTCCCGTAATCGGCTAGCTGTCAATGATTCACTTTCGTATAATATAATCATATTTTTGATTTAATTTGAAATGTATTTTTTTAGTATCCAGAAGCCATGAGTTGTTAACCCCTAGGCTCGGATTATGGATATCGCAACCCTTCGGTCTTGATTCCATAATAAATACCGTAAATCTGGTGAAAAATGTGGCTTTTTTGTCTACCCCGGGGTGTGAACCCAGACCACAAGGAGTTCGTCACCCGGTCACGGCGCAATCCGGTTTAGCCAACTGCGCTAGCGAGCCGGGCATTTGAAATGTGTTCACTAGTACTTTAAAAGATTACACGTGTTCGTGGATTGGAAGGGGTGGGGTGGGTGGGTGGGTGTAGAAGAAGAGCACGTAACCCCAGAACTTTTTATGGTGGAAGGGTGGGGGAGGGGGGGGGCAGCCCTGCTACAATTACTTGAGATGGCGTGGGCAGTGGCGGTCACAATGCTTTAGAGTACCCACCTTCTGGCGATCCAGATATCTATTAACGATTTTAATGTAATATTATCTCTCTTCTAAGCAATGTTTTTCTTCTGATCTTGTTTTATCCGTGCCTACCAGTATTTTTAATTGTATTCCAACGAGCCATATTTCCCAGCAAAGAAATACACTGCGTTTTTCTCTCCGCAACTACCTATGACACATTCAATAAACGAGCTACTTTTTGCAGGCGATATGTGCGTGTTTTACAATGAAAAGAGTAGACTGCAAGAAAATTTGAATAGGCTAGGTTCAACATGCAGAAGATATAACATGAAAAAAAAAAAATACTTAAACTGAAGTACCGCAGGTCAGCAAAATTCCAAGTCCGCTACATATTGAGTTGATTGGTACTTGTCTGAAGCAAGTTAGATAATTTAAATATCTTCGGTGTACGAGGACGGGAGAATAGATCTGGAAATAGAAACAAGATGCCAACGAGCCAGTGAACTTATATATGTCAACTGACATCGCTATTATAAGACATCTAGACATAAGTATGAGAAGCCTAGAAGCAGATTATAAACAGCACATTGAAACCAACACTGTGCTACCAGTGTCAGACTTGGACATTTTCAAAGGCTAACCTACGTAAAATTACCACCCGTGAAATGTGATCCATTAGAATAGCCGCCAAACTTAACCACCCGAGACCAAATTAGAAATGATATCATCAGACACACTGTTAGAACAACACTATGCAGCAGATTCACTCTCTTCCCTCTCCCCAATCATCCTTACACGATGGGCCGGAAAAATTAGCTGTAGTACTTTTCCCAATCAAGTTTAGACGTTATCTTTTAAGTACATATATTGTTTCTGCATTTCAGATTATTTCAAATATATTACATTTATTTGCCACTCAGCACTTAATAATCATAAATATTATTGCTATTACGCTCTTAAGCGGGGCTCAAGCTCCTTGGGGTCCGCCTTTTAAAAATCACATGAGGGGTTAAGTATCCCCAAATATTTCTTGGTGGCGGCGAGCCTGTTCCCAACTTACCACCCCCCCCCCCCACCCTAAAAAAATTGTTTTTCCAATATTGCGTTTCCCTTTTTAAAGTGTCTATACATTTCAAATATTACCATTTATTTGCCATTAAGCATACTATTGTTACTAGAATTGTTATATTTATTCACTTAAGGCTTATACAGCTCCTCCCCCTCCCTCCACCCAACACCCCACCAACGTGTAAGGGATCTGAGCTCACCATTCTCTTCCTCCCTCCAATGTTTTTTGTGTGTCGCTCCTCCGGATGTTGACCGCTTGCTTTCCTTTTGAAGTTATCTTTGGTAACTTTGTAACATGCGATTAATCTGTAGGATCTTCTGTTTCAATTCATTTACAAGCCAGTCGAACTGTAAGTCTGTACGTACCTATCTAGTGATTAGAAACCAATTTTGTTCGTTTCTGTATGTTTTTGTGCTTTTCAAGCTGAGTGAAGGTACCGAATTTGCGACGAACCCAAACAAAGCGAAACCCAACATCACCAGTTCAGTTCACAATTCTCGGGATGTTATGAGTTGTCTGATTTTTGGGCCCGTTTTGTTGGAAGAGGCTTACTACCTAACCCTAACACAACACATAACACCCCTAGCATAGTGGACTGAACTGGGAATTCCGGGTTTCCCCTGTGTTTGGAGATACACACACTCAACGTGAAACCCAACACCAACAAAAGAGTGATTGTAGTTGAGCTGTTTTCAAAAATTAAAGAAAACATTTGATAATAGAAGACACATGGCAGTTCACCGAGGAAAGAAAAACACTGAAGCTGGCTAAGCGCAAAGCTAGATCAACAGAACAGGAAACCAGTGCTGAAGAAGATTACAGCGAGAAAGATAAACAGATCAAAAGTTGTGCAATGTGAGATACGAGAGCATATGTTGACAGACTAGCTATTGGAAGGAAAATAGGCGGCTAATCACGAAACAGACCATATCCTGAATCTATCTATCTATCTATCTATCTATCTATCTATCTATCTATCTATCTATCTATCTATCTATCTATCTATCTATCTATCTATCTATCTATCTATCTATCTATCTATCTATCTATCTATCTATCTATCTATCTATCTATCTATCTATCTATCTATCTATCTATCTATCTATCTATCTATCTATCTATCTATCTATCTATCTATCTATCTATCATCTATCTATCTATCTATCTATCTATCTATCTATCTATCTATCTATCTATCTATCTATCTATCTATCTATCTATCTATCTATCTATCTATCTATCTATCTATCTATCTATCTATCTATCTATCTATCTATCTATCTATCTATCTATCTATCTATCTATCTAGCTAGCTAGCTAGCTAGCTAGCTAGCTAGCTAGCTAGCTATCTGTCTATCTGTCTGTCTATCTATCTGTCTGTCTGTCTGTGGCTGTCTGTCTGTCTGTCTGTCTGTCTGTCTGTCTGTCTGTCTGTCTGTCTGTCTGTCTGTCTGTCTGTCTGTCTGTCTGTCTGTCTGTCTGTCTGTCTGTCTGTCTGTCTGTCTGTCTGTCTGTCTGTCTGTCTGTCTGTCTGTCTGTCTGTCTGTCTGTCTGTCTGTCCTTTCCGTCCGACATTCCGTCATCAATCCGTCAGTCGTCCGTGCGTTTGTCATCTATAGATTCTTCCATTTATCTATCCATCGAGTCATCCACCCTTCCGTCCGTCTGTACTTTCATTCACTCCATCCATTCAACCAACAAATCCACTCATCCACGCCAGTCCCACTCTGATTTCCCCAGTCTGTATGTTGGTGTGCCAGTTTGTCTAAGAGTAATAACTACATGGCGTGTGCCCCCGACGGCGCCGGAACCCAACAACCGACAGTTCTGGAACACCCCGGAAGCGTCGTTTGTCAAGCGCAGAGACGTTGATATCCGTTCTCCCGTGTGAGCTTGTAGCCGACCTGTGGTGTTGCTCGTGTACAGCTTCTGTCAATAAACATGATTCCGGATGGTTTGTCCTCGCACGGAAACTTTGACTTTTGACCCTGCCTATGTCTTTCCTAGACTGTCCTGGGACGACGAGGTACTACAGGGTGGTCTTGATTCTTTTTTTTTTTTTTTGGAGCCATCAACACTCCTACAGGGGCGCCGTATTATTGAGGCTCACCCCTCGAGCGCCACTGCCCACCTTTCCCTTCCCAGAAACTTTGTGAGGGGACTAGACACCCCCCTCCCCCGACCCCACACATAATTATTTATGGATAATCTCTTTTGAGTATTTGTTTACCATATTCGTCATCTTCGTACCAGTTGTTGTTGACCGCCTGACCAGTTTCCTACCCTTGACGGTCAGATGCAATGGACTTCCTGGTTGCATGCCTAGGACCTGTCCAATCAGTCAAATTCTTTATCCAGGTCTTTCCTGGTCTGTATATTCTCCTTTAGTGAGCTTTATAGTATTTTGAGAGGCCGTTAGTTCCTATGACATGTCTGTTGGTTCCTTGCCTCTCAGGCAAGATGCACCACTTCGAAGGAAGCTCCCGGTTAGTCCACTTTTACGACATGATTGTTTGGGAGTCAGTGTACCTTTTTTTTTGTTTCCCCAACAATGGGTCCGCGGAACCCACACGGGAAATATAAGATACTATCGGCAGTACCCCTAAGCAAGCTAAAACCATACGTCGAAGATATACGGGCTGTTTACCAGACGGGTTTCAAGGAGAACAGATCAACTATAGATCAGATATTCATTTCACGGCAAATAGCAGAGCTAAAATCTGCTCCCATTTCGTTTCAACTTGGCCCTAAAGAAAATTGTAAGCAAAGTGGAAGAAGATTGTACGGTAGGATAAACTACAAGAATATTTGGTTATGCAGATGACGTTGATATCGTTGGAGAAAATGAACTAGAGAAGTATACTATGCCCAACAACACATGCAAAAATCAATGTCTCTGTCTAGTAACACAAAGATCAAAATTAACGCACATAAAACGCTGATAAGACCAATGGAATATATTGCTCTAAAACTTGGAGTAAAACAGAAAGAGATGAAGTCTTATTACAAATTTTCGAAAATAGAGTCTCATGACGAATCTTTGGACCCATCAAAGGTGCAAACAGCAGGAAATGGAGAGTCAGAAGCAACACTGAAAGTCATAATCTGTCATAATCATAATCAAAATCATCATTCACAACACTGTACAGACAGCACCAAGATCTGCTTGAAAGAGATGTTGCACTGTGCGAAAAACTTAGGCCAGAACCATGGACAAGCAAGCCAGAGAAAGCAAATGTAGTCCTAAAGGTACCAGGAATCACTTCAAAAGATGCCCAGACGGAAACACAACAGAGAACCCTGGCTCTTGCTATGCTTGATGAGAAGTATCCAAACACCACTTGGACTCAGGTTTTCACCGACGGCTCTGCTACAGAAGCAGTCAGAAATGGGAGCTGTGGAATATACATTAAACCCCCTAGCAGTAGAGCAGAAACTCTCTACCAGCAGGTGACATCTGCACTAACTTCAGAGCTGAGGCAACTGCCCTCCTCTCTGCAGTCCAACATCTCATCACTCAAGAACACAGAGGGCGCCAAATTGTTATACTTAGCGACTCATTGTCTGTTCTCCAAGTACTATCCAGCAAAAAACAAGACAAACTAAATGCTGATCTAAGGACCAACATTGGCTTACTCTCCAAGGAAGCAGAACTGGTCTTGCAGTGGATACCAGCCCACTGTGGTATTCAAGGAAATGAGAGAGCAGATGAGTTGGCAAAAGCTGGGAGTAATCTTCCACAACCTCATCCACCACACAGCTACAAGGAAACCAAAACAGCGCTAAAGCAGTCTTTCAAGCGGGAGTGGAGAAGGCAGAATGGAGATTACAGACCAGAGAGTGACAGCATAAACAAACTCAACAGGAAAGAACAAACATCAATTTTTAGACTTCGGACTGGACACTGTGGTCTTCGAGCACACTTGTACAGGATAGGCATAAAAGAATCTGCTGCCTGTGATTGTGGAGCAAAAAGACAGACCCCTGAGCACATACTGCAGCCCTGCCCTAACCTCTCCCAGCAAAGACTGTGGATCTGGCCCAAAGGAGCCACATTGCAAGAGAAGCTATGGGGGACCGGTGGCGACCTTAAACGCACAATCCTATTTGTGACCCAGACGGGACTCAATGTTTAGCATGACTGATATCGAACGCAGAAGAAGAAGAAGAAGAAGAAATCATTCACAACATGTATCATGGGGGCTAACAGACTGACATGGCTGGAGCATATTGAGAGAATGTCAGATACCAGAGAAGTAAAAACTGTGTACACAAGGGAGCTGAATGGTGGTAGACCACGAGGCAGATCATATAAGACGATGGACAGATCTACAAACACTTGGAGTCACCAACTGGGAAGAGAGGACAAATCACATATCAATGGAAGCTTGTGATATCTGCTGCAAAGAACCTCAAGGGTTCGGAATATACGGGTTTCGATACATGGGCTATACAAAGAAAGGGGTGTAAAATATTGAAGAAAAATAAATTTCTGATGAGTGAACAACATCGGCAGTAACAACCAACAACAGCATTGGAGCGCCCCTTGTAAAGAATATAACTGAGCGGGGAGTTGGGCTCACGAAGGACCACTTTTTTTCCTGCTCTCTCGATTAGAAGCAGTCTGTAAAGTGTTTAGAAACTGAACAGCTGTAATGATTATCAGCCTTACAGAGTGTTGGAGACTGTATAGTTAAAATGATGATTACCCTAACAGAGTGTCGGAGACTTCACAGTTATAACGATGATTACCCTAACAAAGTATTGGAGCTGTACAGTTATAATGAAGATTAACTTTTTAGAGTGTTGGAGACTGCAAGATTAAACTTAGAGAGTGTTGGAGACTGCAAGATTAAACTTAGAGAGTGTTGGAGACAGCACAGTTTAAATGATGAGCAACCTTTCAAAGTTTTAGAGACTGCACACTTATAATGAGGATAATAAATGTTAATGAGGGAACCCACCATTTTGACTGTGGTAAACGGCAGCGTCACAGATCAGGTAATCAGACAGTCACGTTTCCAACTTCACAGCAAACCGGTCAGCGCATAATTTTTTTGTGTGCCAAAGAAAACCGCACATAATGCCTACGACTGTCATTTGTGAAAAAACTGACACAGACTGCAGTCTCAGAAAAGCCAATAGCAAAAACATGCAATAAAAGCATAAATCAGCCGCCAGAAGTACAAATACAAAAGTCCGACTTTTTAGAAATGCAGTTCATCGTCATTGGGAGCAGCAGTTGTAACAGATCAGTAGTCGTACATGCAAATTTTTTGGCAACGGGATACTAGCCATCTTTTTAATCTGCAATTCACAACACAAACCACGTTGCGCACAGGTCGAAAAGCATTCCAAACAAAATCCGCGACTAACTGTGTCGCACCATGCACTCAGCGCAGTAGCTGGGCGACAGAACTGTATAATTTCAGTCTACAAATTGAGGAGAACAATTGTCAGAAACAAAAATTTGCCAACAATCAAAAGGAAGCCTGCATATCCGCCATATTGACCGGAAGTCTCGAGAATTTTAGAGCCCAGTTTGCATTGGGCACTCACCCGACAGCTCCCTCTATCAACTTCAGCTATAATTGGCTGAGATGGGGAGTACGATTCAAGATTGACATCGGCTGGGACTGGGTCAGAGGGGGTCATCAGTGCGTCTTTTAGGCCGTCGGAGGGGTGCTTTGGGTGGGGTAGGGGTGGGTGGGCGGATATGAGTTCCGAACATAAATAAATCAGATTTGTAGATTTATCATTTATAACATGCACTTGGTGGGCATTGGCAAACTGGCGAAACGGGGATTTAAGAGTTTAGCTGTCGTCTGTCTGTCTTTCTTTCTTTCTTTCTTTCTTTCTTTCTTTCTTTCTTTCTTTCTTTCTTTCTTTCTTTCTTTCTTTCTTTCTTTCTTTCTTTCTTTCTTTCTTTCTTTCTTTCTTTCTTTCTTTCTTTCTTTCTTTCTTTCTTTTCTTTCTTTCTTTCTTTCTTTCTTTCTTTCTTTCTTTCTTTCTTTCTTTCTTCTTTCTTTTTCTTTCTTTCTTTCTCTTTCTTTCTTTCTTTCTTTCTTTCTTTCTTTCTTTCTTTCTTTCTTTCTTTCTTTCTTTCTTTCTTTCTTTCTTTCTTTCTTTCTTTCTTTCTTTCTTTCTTTCTTTCTTTCTTTCTTTCTTTCTTTCTTTCTTTCTTTCTTTCTTTCTTTCTTTCTTTCTTTCTTTCTTTCTTTCTTTCTTCTTCTTCTTTTCTTCTTTCGTTCGCATGAAATAAGTTGTCTATATCAGCAATTTTGTCTCTTGTATAAATTTCACTGTCGTTGTTAGTTCATTCAATCGTCCATAGAGTTTACGTTCCACTTTTGTTCTTTCTGGCCAAAAGGTTTGCCTTAATGTGTCAAATTCGGTGCAGTCCTGGAGTACATGCTCTGCTGTCTGGGGCACCTTTCCACAGGTGCACATGGCTGATACGCCTATCTTTAATTGTGTGTACATGTGGCTACGTAATCGGTTGTGCCCTATTCTGAGGCGGTCTGTCCATAATAAAATAATCGTCTTGTGCTGGGGCTGGTGGTTTCCTGATCCATTTAATGATTCTTTTCTTTTGGTGGTATGTGACTGGATACATCCGGCTGAACTTTTGTCGCACCATCCCCTGACAGTTGATCAGCTTTCTCATTTCCAGGCACTCTACAAGGAGACGGTATCCACTGCAACACGACTCTTCGCTGAAGGCTGAGTTCTGTCAGCAGTGTTTGCAATTCTGGTAGTTTTCTAGACTGGCGTGCTTCAAGTACGGATTTAGCATCTGTCAGCATTAACACATACTATGAGCCAAGATTGGTATTTAGCAGATTCTCTGTTGCTATCCTGATAGCCTGAGTTTCTGCATCATAGTTATGGTAGTACTTCCCGGTTGGAACGCTGGACTTATCCCTAATACCATCTGGGATAACTCCAGCAACACCATTTCTAACTGCACTTTGTGCGGACCCATCTATATAGACTCTGACCCATTGTTCTTGTGGGTATTCTTCATCAATATAACTGAGGGTGGCCATTCTTGCTCTTTCTTGTAAAATCTCCCTTTCACATTTGTCAGGATTTGAACTGTTAGATTGCATTTGTCTCTCCAGGGGGTTTGTTCTGGAATACTTTTAAGTGGACAATCAATTTCTGGAAGGTCAGTAGTTTGTCTACATATTTTTTTTTTTGCTTGGTGTATAAAGCTGCTTCTCTTTAACCGTCCCAAGACTAGGTTCTGAAATCTATTTTTTATCGGGGGATCTGGCATACTGAGAAACTTTTAAGCTTGTATTTTCAACTTTGTATCTCTGCGTTCTCTCAGTGCCTGTGTTTTCCCAGCGCTCTCCATTTCTAATATGGGGGTTGATTTCATCCCTCCTATAATGACCCTGAGCGCTTGATTTTGCACTTTGTCCAACTCCTTTAATGTGGTACTAGATGCTGAACACCATGCAGTTGACCCATATTCCAAGTGTGGTTGTGTGCTCTGTTTGTATACTTTATTGAGTATTCTTCTATCGGCTCCCCATGTGGTTCCACTTAGTTTTCTTATTATGGCCGTCTTCCTCCTGGCTTTGGTTGCTGCCTTGTTGATATGTTTTCTTCATGTCAACCAGCCATCAAATGTGACTCCGAAATACGTGGGCTCTTTATCATCTCTTAGAGGTATTCCGTTTTTTTAATGATGCCGGCTTTTTGCTTTGGGGAGAGAGTGAAGAGTGTGGTGCTACATTTGTCTGTGTTGATGATGACACACCATCTACCAGGTCGTCCATTTGGTATCTTAGCAAACAGATCGTTGATGAATAAGAGGAAAAGTGTGGGCGACAGGACACCACTTTGAGGGACGCCTTGACGCAGTAGAAATTGTTTACTTTTGAAACCATCTACCTGTACCCGTGCTCTTCTGTCATGTAGATATGCTTTAATCCAGTTGTACATTTTCCCATTTACTTTATAGTTTCTCAATTTCCTCAAAAGCCCCTGCTTTCAAACCTTGTCAAAAGCTTTCATTAAATCTATCCATGCCGCGGGTATCAGTTTCTTATCTTGAAAAGCATCCTCTATTTCTTGGGAGAGGTATGTTGTCTGGTCTTCCGTAGAGTAGAACTGTCTAAAGCCCGCCTGCTGTGGTGTAATGTTGTTTTCACTTTCAATGTACCACTGTAGTCTGAGGTTGGTGATGCGCTTCATTGTTTTGCAGTGACAGCTTGTGAGGCTGATCGGTCTGTAGTTAGAGGCATTGGAACTGTCTTTCTGTAGCTTTATGAGGGGTATCGTAATTGCCTCTCTCCAGATCTGTGGAACATTCCCTGTTGCCCAGCAAGCATTAAATATCTGTAAAAGCTTTGTTTTCGCTACTGTTCCTAAGTTTCTGATCATTTCGTTTGATATACCATCTGCTCCTGGTGACTTCCGCATTTTCAGCTTTGAAATGGCCAACTATAGTTCATTAAGTGTAACTGGCACCTCTAGAGCCTCTGATGTTATTTCTGTCTGACTTCTGAATTGTGTTTTCTCTTTAATTTCTTGTTTTTTCTCTGAACTGATTTCAATGTCGTTATCTAAAGCAAAAGTGTCTGCAAAGAGGTTGGCTACCTCTTTTCCTGTGACCATGTTTCCATCTTTCTGCAGCGTGATCTTTGAGTTCCACCCTGCATCCTCAGAATTAATTTGCTTTACAAGCTTCCATAACTTTCTTGTGTCATTTTTAAAGTTCAATGACCTTGTTTTCTCTTGCCAGCTTTCCCTTCTAACCTGCAGCTTTGCCCTTACAAATTTTGATTTTGCACGCTGGTAGTTATTGTGATGTTCTTGGTTTGGTCTGGTCTCTGCTTTCTTTCTGGATGTTTCTACTTCGTTATATAAATTTTCTAGTTCACTATTCCAGTATGGCTTACAATGCTTACGGGTACCTCTTGGTATTGATTCTCCTGCTGCCTGTATTACGCATTTGTTAAATTCTTTAACTACATTTTTATATCCTGGTCTACGCTGAGATTTCTAAGCAGTATACTGGTACGGTGCTTGAACATTGTCCAGTCAGCCTTCTTGTAGTTCCACCTTGGCAGCGTACTTGTTTCTCTGACCTTCTCATTTTCTACATTCAGGAAGACCGGTCGATGGTCACTGCCTCCCATTTGTTTTCCGACAACTCGTGTAATG
>CAJHNH020000878.1:0-27500 GCA_905116865.2 Candidula unifasciata | reverse complement strand
CGAGAATCCAGCTTTAGAAGTCGGAATGAACAAGACCCAGATGTAAACATAACCAGACCTATCAAAGTGTGGCACTCCCACTATCTCAGTAGCCACTAGACGGTCTCCTGTCCTGCAGGAGCTCTGGGTACATGCAGGACATGAAAACCTTCCAGCAAAGGCGCCGCCACAATGAAAACATTAGGAATACTTTACTTCTTGATATATTTTCTGTAGTAGTGGATTTGAAAAGCCTCAGGTTGGTTTAAATGCTTATTAACTCCGTCGGTCCGGGCCGTTGTTCAGTTCTAGATAGTTGTATTTAAATTACTGATTGTGTATGTCTGAATGATTGACAAAAGAGACACTGTGAGACAAGAGATGTTAAAATGACATTGCACAGTTAGCCAATGTGTTAAAGAATAATACAAGAACAGTTTGTCGGCTTTGGAGTGTTCAAGAAATGTAAGGTGTGTTGTTTGGTTAATAAAAGTTAGTATAAAGAGAGTTAGTAATAATAATAGTAACAATAATAATAATAAAATTAACAATAACAATATTAATAAATGTGCGGAATAGCAAATAAATATGGCAATATCATTACATTTGAAATAATATGATACATATATACAAAGAGTTAAAAGGAGAAATTCTATACACTAGGGAGCTGGACAATACTGATTTGGGAGGTTTTGCTTTCATACATTTAGGGAGAAGGAATAGACTATGGTTTCCCCCACCCTTTTTTTCGCCGCCCCCCCCCCCCCAGTATTTTCCTGCGCCCCAACCTTCAAATAGAGCTGTATCCCCAGACCCAGTCAAGCAGAGGAAGGATAAGTTGTAGTTATCAATGTCAGAATATGAGAAGCAGAAGAGTTCTTCAAAAGAGCCAGCGAATCTAGACGGTAATTGATAGGATAAAACCGGAGACGTTTTCATTGGACACTTTGACGTTGACGACTGGTTAGAGATGGCGTAATGGATGCACACGGAAGACGAATATATGACTCATTTAGTCTGTAAGTGTTTGTCAGTCTGTGAGTGCTTGTCAGTCTGCGAGGGTTTAACTGTGCTAGTCTGTGAGTGTTTAACCTTGTCATTTCGTCTGTGAGTGTTTAACCGTGTCAGTCTAGGCGTTTTTCTCTCGTAGTCAAAGACTTCGAATCTCTCCGTCTAATAGTTTTTGACAGCCACACAGCCACCCGTACACCCACATGTAGAAAAGATTGCACACACAATCACACACACACACACACCCATCAAATGCTTCACACATTAATCATCACGGAAACCACCAAGGCACAAAAGCACACCTGCACATATATAGCCATGCAAATTCATCCCAACACACACACGCACACATACTTTCAGACACATTGACTCTATCTCTCTCACCGATTGACACATACGCATGCACTCATATACTTACTCATACATAGTCAGTCAAACACATTTTCTCTCAAACTCCTATATATATATATATATATATATATATATATATATATATATATATATATATATATATATATATATAATAAGTAAGTGTTAGAGAGAAAGAGAGAGATAGAGAGAGACAGAGAGAGAGAGAAAGAGAGCGCGTATAAACACCTATGTATCGAAGTGTGGTGGCTGCAGTAAGGTTATGAAGTTCCCCCCCCCCCCCCCCCCCCCCCCCCCCTTCCCAAAAAAAAAAAAAAAAAAAAAAAAAAATCTAAAAACGATTTTTAAAAAAATGGGAAGAGAAAAATAATCAACCGGTGATTTCTCCACGGAGGCTATTGTCATTTGTGAACAGCTGGTGATCAACAGAACAGACAAAGAGCACCAAACACTGTGGTCTGTGGAAAGACCTGATCGCGCAGGTCATTCGGCAAGGCACACGATTGGTGATTATTATAATGATGATGACGATGATGGTGTGGATGTTGCTGTTGCTGCTGTCCCTGCTAATGCTGCTGCTAATGCTAATAGTGATGGTGGTGGTTGTGGTCATGACGAGAGCACATCCAGTAAAATCTTCTAGTACTCACACAGGTAGGAAAAGAAATTGGGTGTATATATTCTGACAATTACATCATCTGTTCAAACTAAAACGAAACGAAAACATAACTCTAGACACGCAGGCGACAGCAGTTAAAAGGGTAAAGAAAATAACCAGGAGTAGAAAAGATTGGAAACAGATGATCGCTAGAGGGAAAAAAAATCATGTTTATAGTTGCTGAAATATAGTTTCATGTCCTCTGCCTTTGATAGTGTTAATGAGGTTAATCAATTCTCAAACCTAATGTACCAAGTGAACTTGCAAGCAAGAGTGAGCGATCAAAGAAAAAACAAACCAGGACCATCCAGGATGTGGAAAATAGGGAATAACTGATGCCAAGCTGGTGTGTATAAATACAGTTTAGTGCATGTCTTTACCAATATATTAATTATACTTGTTATCTCCTTATCGCCTTGTGGGATGCAATTTTTCGTTATTTGGAACCTGCCCGTCTAAGTTTCTGCCGGGGAACACCAAGAAAGTTCATGAAACCCTACGTCGAAAATGTATGTTAGGGCGCCAGAACATAGGAGCTCTGACCACTTGAGCCTCTCCCCCAATCTCTACTGGGAGTGGGGGCGATAAGGGGGCGCCCCTACCAATAATTTTATAAGAAGATTAAACAGTCCTAGTTAACCATATATATTCTCTTTAAAAGTATTTTTTTTCCATAATGTGTAATGCATTAGTACATTTGTCTATAATTTAGCACATTATTATTATGCTATTAATTTAGGATCAGACCAACTTTTCCGTTTTTACCTGTGTGGGCGCGCTTTCGGGGGGTGGGATTTGTCGATTACCATTCCATATTCTGTGAAAATTTTATATGAAGGAGAAAACTGGAGTTTAAATTGATTATAGTGCAATGAACCACCTCACGTCTTGTCAGGTTTCATTGCCTATCTTCAGCCATGTCCTCACCGGTTGCTTACCCCAACATCATCATCTTCATTATTGTTATCATTGTCGTCATTATCGTCATCAACCTGTTTTGTCTTTATGTGCCACACAAGGCTCTCTGTGTATTCCCCCCTCCCCCACACACAACTCGATATAATCATGTGCATTCTATAAGTGACTGCTGGTGATTCTCTGCTTACTAATTCTCAGGATGTGTCCAATATATCGTCATCTTCTTTCTCCCATAAATATTGATACAATACGTATTCAGGACCTTTCTCCTAATGTAATATTCATCAATTTCCTCGTGATTTTTTAAATTTCATAAAACTCTTTTACGGCATTTGACGATGAGCGTTTAAATTCGCTGCCGCTATGCATGTCCATTAATGGTATGGCCATTTTTGAGAATGAATCAAATAATGAAAGCAATGATAGCGAAAACATGAAAGTAGAAACATCAAGAGGTGAGGGACGATCAAGAAGGAGAGGATTTTGAAGGCGCTACTGGTACATTAAGACTCCACAATATTACAGCGTACCGGGCAACACAGCGTGCTCTAGTTGGGATGTCGATCATCTGTAAAGCTATGATGCCTAACTACATAAAGCAGAATATGGGCAAAGGAAGAAAGAAACTTTCCTCAGGCATTTCTTTTCGAATGCATTTAACTTTTGCTCCATGTCTTTACATCACCAGACATTTACCCGCGCAAGCTGACCCCTTGACTTATTGAGTATGCTCAAGAAGACAGAGATGGGCTGCGTCCGAAGACAGTGGTTGGAATCTCTGAAGCGGTCAGAGATGACAAATGTCAGTTTCATATTTGTGACAGGGCATGCAAGCTGATACTCGCAGATAAATGTACTGTGGCTATAAACCAGGCCGACATTATGAATGCCCTGCGAGAAAAATGATGTGTGAGATAACCGAACGATGAAGGTGGATCTGAAAATATGCTTGACTAAAAGAGCAACATTCTAAAAGAGGTGTGGTCAAACAAGAGCAAGGTCGTGGGTTCGCTCCCTGGTGGAGACGGACTTTTCTTCAAAAATGACCTTGGCTCCCAGGTCGACCCAACCTTGAGTGGGTACCGGGTGCAATCCCGGGAAGTAGAGGCGGCCGGCGTGATGCTGACCACATCACCCATCTTGTGCCGTTGGTCTATAAAAATATAGGTCTAGCCCTATATGCCCTATACCCCTAAAGGCGTGGAAATGGTCATTTACTTTACTTACTTTACTTACTTACAAACAAGAGCACTACGCATAAAGCCAAAGATTAAAAAGAAAACAAACACAGAACTGGTGACTTTTTCTTTGTACTCTAAACATCATAAGTTCTTTCCACGGCTGTACCCTTCAGTTCACGAGTGCAGTTTTTACAGAAATTCATGGGAACGTCGCCGGAGCTACGGAGCTCTTGCTGTGCGCGGCGTTCTTGGCAAGCCTGTAGCCGTTTTGAGGAGAGAGACTGAGCCGTGTGGGTTATACCGGGTGCAATTAAGTAAAAAATCTCGAAAAAAAATGAGGATAATCTGTCGAATAACTAAGTAGCAAACATCGCCTCATTCTTCTAATATTACTTACCTTTTGTTTTTATGAGTAGCTGGACTTTGTAGCTGAAACGTTTAACTGGATCAGGTGCTTGATTTCAGGCACGCTTATTTTCAGTTGCAGATCAGCCATTTTAATTTTGTAACCAAGCCAGTATAAATCTGCCAACGTTAAATCATACATTACCGATTCGGCAAGACTGGATGGACCCGAAAAGCGGTATTCGGTTGGGAAATAGCTGGTTTCCGGTGCAGACTACCGCGACTGTTAAAGTAGGGGGTATGCTAATAGTACGGCAGTAGAGGCAGCTGTCTTCTATATCACTCAGCACAATCGTTTAATGCATTAAAACACGCGCACATGCGCCGAGAGAGAGAGAGAGAGAGAGAGAGAGAGAGAGAGAGAGAGAGAGAGAGAGAGGAGAAAGAGTGAGTGAGAGAGAAGGGAGAGAGAGAAAGAGAGACAGAGACAGAATAGCTATATTTTAGACATGATTTACTAAGACGATTTGCTGCATCAATACACACACACTTAGCGCACACGCCAAGAGCCAGCCATTCATCTACCGAATAATTCACGCGTGTGTTGGTCCACCAATTCGTCTATCGATTCATCCAACCATCCATCGATCCATCGACTCATCTGCTGATTCATGCACCCATCTATCGGTCCACCCGTTCATCTATTGATTATTGCACCCATCTAACGGTCCACCCGTTCATCTATTAATGTATGCACCGATCTATCGGTCCACCCGTTCATCTATTGATTATTGTACCGTTCTATCGGTCCACCCGTTCATCTATTGATTACTATACCCATCTATCAGTCCACCCGTTCATCTATTGATTATTGCACCCATCTATCGGTTAACCCGTTCATCTATTAATAATTGCACCCATATATCAGTGCACCCGTTCATCTATTGATTATTGCACCCATCTATCGGTCCATTCCTTCATCTATTGATTATTGCACCCATCTATCGGTCCACCCTTTCATCTATTGATGATTGTGCTTATCTATCGGTCCAGACGTTCATCTATTGATTATTGCACCCATCTATCGGTCCACCCGTTCATATATTGATTATTGTACCCATCTATCGATCCACCCGTTCATATATTGATTATTGCACCCATCTATGGGTCCACCCGTTCATCTATTGATTATTGCACCCATCTATCGGTCCATCCCTTCATCTATTGATTATTGCACCCATCTATCGGTCCACCCGTTCATCTATTGATTTTTGCACCCATCTATCGGTCCACCCGTTCATCTATTAAATATTGCACCCATATATCGGTCCACCCGTTCATCTATTGATTATTGTACCGTTCTATCGGTCCACCCGTTCATATATTGATTTTCGCACCCATCTATCGGTCCATCCCTTCATCTATTGATTATTGCACCCATCTATCGGTCCACCCGTTCATCTATTGATGATTGCACCCATCTATCGGTCCACCCGTTCATCTATTGATGATTGCACCCATCTATCGGTCCACCCGTTCATCTATTGATTATTGTACCCATCTATCAATCCACCCATCTGTCTATTGATTATTGTACCCATCTATCAGTCCACCCGTTCATCTAGTGATTATTGCACCCATCTATGGGTCCACCCGTTCATCTATTGATTATTGCACCCATCTATCGGTCCATCTCTTCATCTATTGATTAGTGCACCCATCTATCGGTCCACCCGTTCATCTATTGATTTTTGCACCCATCTATCGGTCCACCCGTTCATCTATTGAATATTGCACCCATATATCGGTCCACCCCTTTATTTATCCATTCATCCATCCACCCTCCCAATAACTCCCTCAGCAAATCTACAAGAACGCCAATTGTCTAAGCCAGATAAAAAAAACGTCCCGCCCCCACAAACAACCTTTAAACTTGTCATATCGACCCGTCTGTGCGCAGCAGCTGGTCGAGCACTTAGCATTCTAAATTCCTGCACGGAAGACCAAGTTCGAATCCTCGGTAAGGTATAGGACATTTCTGTTATGGTGAAAGTAAAAATCCCACTCACAGTTATTGGGCGCTGCACCCGCCGCACGACCCTAAATCCCTCGATCCAACACCACCGTGTCCTACAAATTAACGCCTCCCTGCCCCACTTACCCAAGAGTGATAGAACACAGGCAATCAAGACACTATATCGACCAGTCCTCACATTTCATTTCGAAGACTTCCACAACTCTAGTGGCTCGCCCAGTCATTCGGTCCAAACACTCCACTCCAAAGTCCTAAAAAAAATCCAAGGGCAGGATCACAAATGAATTTCCGTTCGTTGAATGAGCTGTCAAAATCCAGCTTCCTCCAATCTCCAAACATCAACATGCAAGCCCCGATGAATCCTGTTAGTCTGGTATTTAAACAAGCGAGCGTGCGCGCGCGCATTCACACACACACGCACGCGGACACACACACTCACACACGTCCAACCAGCCGTCACAGGAAAAAAAAATTTGCAAGGGATCTGACCACCCATTCCCTCCCCTCCCCTCCATAACTTCCTAATGGTGAGTGGGGTGGGGGGTCTAAAGCCTTGTTTAATAATGCAGTAATAACAGTAAGTATTTTTTTTTAATTATTGCCCAGTTAAATATGACTTAAGTCACCTGAACCCTACCCCTGGCAACTATCCAAAATTATTATTAATAATTTTATTGTGACTGATATTATTGTATGAGCTGCTGCGGTCGTGTGGCTAGACGATCGCCTACGGATCGGAAGGTCGTGGGTTTGTTTCCTGATAAAGGCCACATTTTTTTAAAGAAATGACTTTGGCTCCTAGATCGACCCAGCCTTGAGTGGGTACTAGGTACAGTCCTAGGAAGTAAAGGCGGCCGACGTGATGCTGACCACATCACTAACCAAGTGCCGTTTGGTCTATGAAATATAGGTCTAGCCCTATATACCCAATACTCCTGAAAGGCGTGGAAAATTATCCTTTTACTGATATCATTGTGTGCTGAAAGGCAAACACAAATGTATTTGAAATAATACGAATTATTTGAACACATACTTCAAAAGAGACCTTGTATGGGGGTGGGGCCTCATGGTGCGTGATGCCCCCCCCCCCCCACTCTAGCACCCGCGCATCCAATTTTCAACACACACACATTAAATGGGAGCACACACAAGGGAGTAATCTCCGTGACGCAGTCGTCTGCCCCGCGCTCTGAAAGTCCTGGGTTCGGTTTCGCGGATTCAATGTTCAGAACACGAGTGAAGCTGTTTCTCAAATTTTTTAAATTAGTTGTTGCTGGAGCTGAAAAGTAGTGTGCTTTGTGAAGATTTCGGCGGGTTAACAGCGCCTCTGATTAGAAATGGGGTTTAGTCGGTGGGGGGAGGGGGGGGGGTGTCTTTGAGTCTGAAGTTTGAAGGTGGCGTGGCTAGTGCTGTCGCCACTGATTGTGTAGGCTGGGATTTTTATTTCTAACAACGAAACAGCCAAATTAAAACCATGTATGCCAGGGTTGGTTCTGCAACGTCTTGTAAAAGATATGCAACTACCTGCCTCTTGACCACTCATGTCGTGCTCTCTGGTTGCTCTGTCCCCCGTGAGGCCGCCCCCTCCCCCAAACACATTTTGTCTGCGCCCTAACGATTGCTATTATTCAAGGTCTCATTCACAAGAAATAATGCATCTTCCATAACTGAATAACTGAAAATGTTTATAGCTCTCCGAAGGAAACAATATAAACTTTTCTCGCTTCAACTGGATTAATATTGTTGTGAATATTTGTGTAGGTTATGATTTGAGAAAGACTATAAAGAAATTTATTGCTCACCTTTTTGTTAATCTAATGATGACACATTTGTTCAGCGGATACAGTGAAAACTGCATTATAATTGTAGTAGTAGTAGTAGCAGCAGCGACAGCATCATTAGTAGTAGTAGTGGTAGTAGTAGTAGTAGTAGCAGCAGTAGTAGTAGCAGTTATATTAGTAATATAAATATTGCAATGAGAATACAAAAAGCAGGAAGCATGAAGCCACATACATATACACGATTCCACACACATACACACGAAGTCATGCACAATTACCCTATTCCACACACTTACACATGCATAACACACATACACCCACAGCCTATCACAGAAATACGAAGCCACACACACACACACATACACACATACACACATAAACATACAAACACACATATAAATTCTCAAACATGTACCCGAGTCCACACACATTCACACAGACAAAAATCCATTGACTAATACATAAATAATCATTGTAGATTTACAATTCCGCAAGCCAACACATTGGACTGAAAAGAGGCACCATAACTTCACAGTTAATAAAAAGATCATTGATGTTTCTTGTGTTCTAGCAAATTCATCTCGTGATAAGCAGCCCTAATCCAACACGACAAAAACTGAGTCGGCTGGCGAGAGTACGTTTTAAAGAGACATAAAAGCTTTGATGACGTAATGAATTAAGGTTGTGGATTTCACGGACATCAGGTGTTAAAGGGAGATTCACACACACAAAAAAGGATATTTTAACTTCTTGTTGGTGAGTATTGTGTTATCTGGCTGTGTGTGTTTGAATCTTTGTTGTTGAGTAATATTCTTTGTACTGTTTGTTTATTCGAGTTATATTCACTTTTCAACCCAGTTATCTTCATGATTTTCGATGCCATTAAGGCTTCCTTCTTCATCTCTCCATACTTACCATCATCATCGTCATCACCATCATAATCGTTACCGCAACTGCTTTTAGCATCAAATAAAAAGAGGCTGACAGGCAGACAAAATATGATAATTTCTCGTGTGAGTTCTGGGGTCCCAGTGTTGGGGAGAGAAGAAATAGAGCCCCTGCCATATAAGGAGAATGTCGAAAAAAAAAAATGACCACTAATTCGGCATGCTTCCGTCAAAGCTGGGGTACAACTGTCTGAGAGGCGAAGAATCAAAAGTCTGTACAGAAATAAGCCAGATCTGTAAAATCCAGATCTGGAAGAAAACCAAAGTCAGAAGTGAACAAACAAGCAGAACAATGCTTACAGACGGGAAACACAAAGAAGAATAAAATAAGAAACGATAAGATATGATAGACAGGACTGACCTAACAATGTTATTTAGCTAGAAAAATAGGCAGACATAGACCTGGTATACAAAACAGAAAAAAGAAGAAGAAGCAACAGTGTCTATGAAACCTTTGAGGATAGTTATTTAAATCATTAGCAATTGTACTTTCATATCAACACAAATATTATCTAATAATTGAAATCCGTATCGACACCCTAGTATATCGATCCGACCCATTCATGCTCCATCCTTCCATTCAGGAATCCATCTCAGTGTCTCCATGCTCATCGTACCCAGAAGAAGTTGACTGTCGTAATTTGTTTCCTTGCCACGCAGCCAGTTTTATGTATGCCTATTTAATACCTATTTGTAACAGGCGGTTCATCGTCTCTGACTTGTAGCAGTCTTGACATATGTCCAAACTAACTTAATCTGCCGTCTCTTAATGTACTATATTTCTGGTTCTGTCCTTAAAAGCAAGGCGCGAAAAAGTCAATGCCCAAGAGAGACTCGACTGACAGAAATGTTTCCACAGTAACAGCTTCTTTCAAGACAGAAACTCCCAAGTTAAAAATTTCAATGAAGGAAGAAACATGGTTCAGATAAAAGAAACGTGTTTCTTTGTGTTGTTTTGCAAATATTCCCAGCTGTTTGTAACAGACAAATCCAAAAATTGTAAAACAAAGGCTTTTGTTAACGTTTTCAGCAGTGACTGAATGCTAGTATAATGACACAACAGGGCGATGATGATGATGATAATGATTTCTTGTCCCCGATAGTTTATTGTCTCACTTGTTTAGAAGGCGACTGGAAAATTGTTGCAGGAAGAGAAATTGATTATTTACTGTAGCTTTGTGTTTGCTCCAAAGTTACCCAGACTGAAGCATTTAACAAGTTTCTTTTATTGCCAGATCTTTCTTCGCTAAATTAATATCAGCTATAAATGCTTTCTTGAGTTGTATTTTTGTATCTCTTTCTTGTTTTTATTGCATTTGTTCCTTTTTTTTTTTCTGATGTAAAGTTGTAGTAGTATCTGTTATTATCATTTTATTTTTTGTTTGTTTTAGCATCTCTCATTCTACTTCTTGTCCTCATAGTTGTCCTTCTCTTTTTCTTCATCATCATCCTTCTTCCTCTTTTCCTACTTCTTCTTCTTCTTCTTCTTCTTCTTCTTCTTCTTCTTCTTCTTCTTCTTCTTCTTCTTCTTCTTCTTCTTCTTCTTCTTCTTCTTCTTCCTTCTTCCTCCTCTTCTTCTTCTTCTACTTCTCTCTTCTTCTTCTTCTTCTTCTTCTTCTTCTTCTTCTTCTTCTTCTTTCTTCTTCTTCTTCTTCTTCTTCTTCTTCTTCTTCTTCTTCTCTTCTTCTCTTCTCTTCTTCTTCTTCTTTCTTTCTTTCTTCTTCTTCTTTTTCTTCTTCTTCTTCTTCTTCTTCTTCTTCTTCTTCTTCTCTTCCTACTTCTTCTTCCTTTCTTCTTCTTCCTTCTTCTTCCTCTTCTTCCCCTTCTTCTTCTTTTCTCTCTATCCATCCTCCTCTGTCCCCTTCTTGCTGATCTCCTCTCTTCTGACAACTCTTCGCCTTAGCCTCAGCCATAGATTTCATATCCTCATCAGTTTTACTGATCTCCCCTTTGTGTGATCATGCAAGATACTTAGTGCAGTGTTTCGACCATATCTACTTCAGTACAGCGGCGTCCGTGGCTTAGGCGTTTGCCAGTCCAACTCGTAATTCCAACGTACCGCGATCGAACCCCACTGCTGGCTGTGTGGTTTTTTATCATGGTATAGGGCGTCGCAGGTCGACCCAGCCTAAAATGGGTACCAGGATGTTTGTCCTGGGAAAGTAAAGACGGTCAGCGTAATGCATTACCCACCTAAGGCCGATTGGTCTGTAAAAATGTGGGTGCTTTTCCCATATGCCTGATGCGCCTAAAGACGTGAAAAGGGATCTTTACTCTATTTACTTCTGTACAGTAATCTTGCTATTATGAACACCATACTTTAGCTCAGCTCGTTCCGTGCCGTATGTGTCTAAAGAATCAGCATTACACTTTAACTGTAAGGACACTCAAAACTGCTGTCAATTCTTTTGGTATATACACAGTGATACAGAACTGCAGCTTTCAAATGTTGTTCGCACTGCTCAAGAACTTTCCTGCCTCATATTGGACTAACGAGCCGGTTTCGTATTTACAATTATTGATCATTACTACTTGGGATGAAGAGTGGTCTTCGCCACTCTTAATGGAATAACTATAACACTGTAATATAGAGGTCTACACTTCGTTCTTGTAACAGGGCTTGGTTTGTCGTTGTAATAATTTCTCTAACTTTCCCCTGGTGTTGCCAACTTAGGCCAAACTCATCGCCGCAATTAAATGTAAGGACGTTAATGAAAACATGAAAAATGAGTCATGGGCCGACTAGTACAGCGTTGGATGCACAGTATGAAAGACACAGTATGAAAGACACATTTAGTAGATCAAGACTGAGTATTTCCGGTCAGTCTTGGGGCATATTTGTGGTAATTTAGGGGTAGCTTCGCTTTTACGTAAACTTTATTGAAAACTGTTCACGACACATTAAAGTATGATTGGCTGATTAGCTTCCTTACCCTCTAGGCGACAATGTGAAGGTTTGACATTTATGTGACCTATGATATACCATCTGAAAAACTCATTTACTTGAGTTTTTCATGGGAAAGAGCACCAGAACCAGTGCCAAACGTGACATATACAACAATAACAACAACAACAACAACACACACACAAATAACACACACAAAGAGAGAAAAATATAAACAACACAAACGAAATATCTACAATGAATCCGAAATGCAACTAAAAAAGAAAGGCTCAGAAATTACAATAGCAGGAAACAAACTAATACAGAACTATTACTAAACTACATAAGAGAAAACAAGTCTAGTGGTTCCAACTGAAGAAGAAGAAGAAGACGAAGAAGAAGAAGGCTACGACACAACAGTACACCACAGAGTCCACTGTCGCTGAGACACAACAGAAGCAGAGCTAAAGATCGACCATGAAAGTGATGGATAGATTTAATATCCGTGGCCAGGAATACCAGCGTCTACGTAGCACATACCAAGGTTCGCCCCCGACGCGTCTTCAAAGTCGGATGATGACAGACAGGACTTACAAACTAATAATAATAATAATAATAATAATAATAATAATAATAATAATAATAATAATAATAATAATAATAATAATAATAATAATAATAATAGGAAAAAGAAGAAGAAGAAGAAGAAGAAGAAGAAGTCAGCTCCAGAAACTAACTGAACTGACAGACACAAAACACTGGACATTTTAATAAAATGCCCTAACGTGAAGTCACAGGTTCGAACAAGGGGTGCTAGAGTCAATAACTGAATAAATATCAATCCTTGACAGGCAACCCTGGGTAGACTGGACTCACCTCTATGAAGTCATCGATCACCTAACTCCAAGTGAGGATTGGTGTACTTGGTAATCACCAGGAAGGATCGGCTCTGTATAGGGGTCTATGTGTGGGCAGACCAGACTAAAATATCTATGCACGTTAACTATAGGTTTTTGCATCTCTCTCCTCCGTTTTTTTTTTCTTCTTCTTTTTCTTCTTCTTCTTTTTTTCTTCTTCTTCTTTTTCTTCGTCTTCTTCTTCTGTGAAAGTGTATTTGCTATTTGGTCATTAACGTGAATAAGTCTTGTCATGCCTTATGAATATCGGGAATATCCCGTTTGTCAACTATTTTTGTAGACCAACTGGCCCCTGGTGGCTTACATGTTAACAGCACACTAGCTTGCTCTACTTCCTGCAACAATTCCCTGTTTTCTGGTCAATTACAAACAACAGTCTCCATGGATAACACACAGCACTGGATAAACCATCTAGTGCTAAAGCTATTGTTGGATTTAGTCAGAAGGTAACTAAGCTTTTAGGGCCTCACAGTCTTCAGGACCTCAGCAAATTCCTATTTTGTTCACGAATGAAATTGTTTAAAAAGAGCCTTGAGGAGCATTGAATAATATAATTTATGTGGTGGAACATTCTTTATTAATTTTTTTTCTACCAAAAATAAAAAGTAAATTTCCATCATCCATATATTTAAAATTCGTATATGTTTTCAGGTTAAAAAAAAAAAAAATAGATTAGCTGGTATTATTTAAAACTGTAGCAGCCTCATGACTTAATATAGTATAGGGCCTTATCCAGTCTAAATCAGGCGTTGGCTAGAGCTTTAGTTTTTTAGACCAGCTGGCGCTCGGTTAGGAGTGGGGTGGGGGGGGGGGGGGGGGGGGGTTGGTGGTGGGGTCAACATCACACTTTCCGCCTTTACTTTCTAGGACACTACCTGGCACCTATTTTAGGCTTGGTCGACCTAAGAGCAAAAGTCAGTTGTGTAAAATAAACCCGCCTGCATGCGGATTTGAACCTTTGACTTTCAGGTCAACACGTGTCTTATTTCTGTACAAAGAAAAATTGGGAAATGATCCTAAAAGTAGCTCAAATGAGCAGGATTAAGGACCATCATCACAGCTCTTGGGATATTCTCGTAAGCGTTCGGTCCCCATCTTCAGCAGCGGGACACAAAATAATGAATTAAAAATTCAAAACGGAATTCTCCATTAGAGAAGAACTGCAACTGTAAGGAAGGAAGAAAAGGTTAATTAGATAAATTAAACGAATAAGATTGTTAGGAGGAGTTAAAATTTTTTTTAAAAATACAGCTTTTGAAAAAAACACAAAAAAATCTGTTGGCAACAAAAGAGAGTGCGTTTTCTTCGCATTAGTTAAACATTAAACGTCCGTTTAAAAAAAAAAAAAAAAAAAAACTTGTTTCGTAAATTATTCTGTAAAGAAATATGTAGTTGTCTAGTCTTTTCCGGCTTTTTATGTGGCTTTTGGATGTCTGTTTTCTGTTGTTTCTTTTGTTTTTACGCTGTCTAATTTGTTTTCTCACTGCTTCTGGTTGTGTTTGATTGTATCGCCAGCTGTTTGCCATTCGTCATTACAGCAAATATCTCTCAGTTTGCAACCATGTTTTGGCCTGGTTCATATTTACTCTCTAATGCCGGGTATGTTGACATAGCGTGTTTGAATGTTTCCTTCGGTGAGTTACAATGTACTTGGCTGTCGGGGTGGGGTGGTGGAGACAGGAAACACGTCATATGGAAAGTATTTTTTCCGCTTTTTATAAATATCTATGAGTGGGTCCTCAAGACCTTAAGTTGTTTTCACGTGCGCAATAATAATAAAAGCAATAATAATTATTTTGTGTGTCAAATGACAAATAATTAAATAATATATTTGAAAAAATAGTAAAGTAATGACTCTTTTCCACATCTTCAAGCGTATTGGGCATATAACGCTACACCTGTATTTTATAGACACATCGGGGTGCTGCTCACGTTTTCAGGACCAGGATAAGAGTAACTTCCTTTGTCATTCATGACTCCTTAGGTAGATGTCCCTCTCCAATGTTGCGGTAAAGTAATGTTTTCGTTATTGTGAACGCTTTAACCATTGCCTCTTTTGTGAAAGCATGGGTCCCCTTCCCGGCTCCCGTGGGAGTAGAGTCTTACAAGACACTTAATCTGACAGTCTAAAGCCAGTGGCATCAGCTGTTGCGCCACTGTATTATTCATACGACACCTTGGTATAAGGAAGTGTAACTCGATACATTATTATCTTCGGGTAGTCTCGTTTGCTGGCTGCGTGGATTTTTTATCATGGTATGGGACGTCGCAGGTCGACCCAGCCTAAAATGAGTACCAGGATGGCTGTCCTGAGGAAGTAAAGACGACCGGTATAATGCTGACCACATTACCCACACGAGTGCCGTCTGTAAAAATATGGGTGCTCTTCTGATATGCCCGATACGCCTAGAGGCGTGAAAATAAATCTTTTTTTTTACTTATAGTCTCGTTT
This sequence comes from Candidula unifasciata, assembly GCA_905116865.2. NCBI lineage: Eukaryota > Metazoa > Mollusca > Gastropoda > Stylommatophora > Geomitridae > Candidula > Candidula unifasciata. Next base: position 12,023 of record CAJHNH020000878.1, on the reverse strand, counting down.
ATTTTATGTGATACTTAATTTTATAAGTTTAGTAGCAAATTGGCGAATATAGAGACTATCCACCAATCCACCCATGGCGTTAAAAGATTACATCTAACTGGCCGAGGACAGCGTGAAACGCCAGGGTAATATCTGATGTATTCATACGTCATCGGATGAGAATTTCCCCAGGTCAAGCCTTAAAAATCCCGTTTAACCATAAGGTTAAATCACGGGCTATAATATCACAATTAGCCGGGGAGGGTTATAAAATCACAACATTGTGCCCCATGTTTGAAAGGCTTGCCGGAGACGGGCTGTTTATATCACAACATTGTGTCCCATGGTTGGAAGGCTGGTCGGGGACAGGCTGTTATATCACAACATTGTGTCCCATGTTTGGAAGGCTAGCCAGGGACATGCTGCAATATCACAACATTGTGTCCCATGTTTGGAAGGCTGGTCGGGGACAGGCTGTTATAGCACAACATTGTGTCCCATGTTTGGAAGACTAACCGGGGACAGGCTGTTATATTACAACATTGTGTCCCATGTTTGGAAGGCTAACCGGGGACGGGCTGTTATATTACAACATTGTGTCCCATGTTTGGAAGGATAACCGGGGACAGGCTGTTATATCACAACATTGTGTCCTATGTCTGGAAGGCTAACCGGGGACAGGCTGTAATATCGCAACATAGTGTCCCGTGTTTGGACAGATTAGTCTAATATTTAAACCCAGAGTTGAAATTGCAGCAACGCCATACGTCTCCGTCCTAGTGTGGAAAGATATTTTTTCGGTTTTTCAAAGCCCCACTAGGGCTGCAGTCAGGGCCCTAATACAACATAATGGTTAAACTGGGTTTAGGGGACGTGTGACTGAGTAATTCTAATCCGAACGGTAGCACTTTATGTCACCATGTGTTTATCGCTCGTTGCAATGTCCTGGTGAAGTTGAACGTCAGTCAATGACAGTAAGTAAAGTAAAGATCCTATTCTACGCCTTAGGCGCATCGGGCATATGGGAAGAGCACCCATATTTTTACAGACCATCGGCACTAGGTGCGTAATGTGATCAGCATTACGCGGCCATCTTTACTTCCCTGGGACATCCATCCTGGTACCCATTTTAGGCTGGGTCGACCAGCGACGCACCATCCATGATAAAAATCCACGCAGCCAGCACTCGGTTTCGATCGCGAAACTCTCATGGGAGCCGCTGTAGCATAGTGGCTAGAGGCTCGCCTGCCGACCTCGGCGTCTTGGGTTTAAATCCACACAGGTCGGACTGCATTAAAAAAAAAAAAACAAGTACCAGGTAATGTCATGGGAAATAAAAGATGCCAACGTGATGGTTAATGAAAATACATGTCTAGTATCACTTACCCAATACAATACTGACGTGAAAAAGGTTATTGACTTCCATGAAACTCTTTTGGACCTCTCTGGACACACATTTGAAACATTTCAAGGCCAACTAGTTTGCAGAAATGAACATAAGGTGAGGAAAACGGACATTAGTGAAGGGACATGAATGTCAGTCCCATTTGCTAACTTAAGAGATTGTAATTGAGCTCCCGTGTGGCTAAGCATTAGCTCTGATCCCTGACATTAGCACATGATTGCTGCAGACGATATCAGACATATGATTGTGACAAAGATCTCTGCATAATTTTGCGGGAAAGTGAATTATGATTGTCTAAAACAGACGTTAGACGGGACGAGCTAGGGTTTTTTCCCCTTCAGGCGCAGCAGAATCGCTGAATGGTTGCTATGCTGGTTCAGTAATATCTTAAACAGAATTAGGTGCTTTTTGGTGGGAAAATTAATTTCACTGGATTATGTTGGGTGTAGGGATATTAATACTGAAGTCAGGATCTTTACAGTTTGTATGGCTAGACGTAGACAGAAGTGAGGGGGGGGGGGGAGGGGGCAAAAGACGAGCAAATGAACAGTTGAACTAACCAGTGGATGTACCAGCATATGGTTTGAGGTGATTCAAGAACCATCACAGAACTCGGGGCATTGCCATAAGCGAGCCACCCCCATCTTCAGCAGCCAGCGCAAAGTTCCAATACCAATGGTGCCAGTAGCATTCTGATTATACGTCCGTCTTGCCTTTCCTCTTAGCGTCGAGTATCTGCCAGATTCCCTCGCCACTTCTGGCTGCATCCCTCTCACCAGACTGAGGTGACTGCTCAGTCAGACTGCTTCTCCGTAATGTACACGTTCTACCACAAGACCCTAACCACGTTTGCCATATCGTGCATCAGTATTCTACCAAGTTGTGCAGAGCCAGCCAGTCTGTCTGCATGTTAATTGCCTAACACATGACCCGAAAGAAATATCCAGGCAATGCTCCTCAGCTGTGACCTCCGCAGCGAAGCATGCCACTCTGCACGAAGCATGCCCCTTTCTCACCTTTCTCAACATGCTTTCTGAGTCAGTTACAATCGTGATGGGTGTGTGTATGTGTGTGTGTGTGTGTGTGTGTGTGTGTGTTGTGCGCGCGTATCGTTTTCTCTAACCAGCGGAAAGCTGCAAACATATGGACACAACGAAAACGTTAATGGGGAGGGGGTCCCTTAGAGATCGTCAAGGGTCCAAATGTTTTTAGATATTTTTAATTAAAAAAATTTTTTTTTTGACGTTTGCTTGCGTGTATTAAAATAAAACTATGTACACATACTGTGATATTCACTTTTTTTTTTTTTTTTTTTGAAATCCTGTCCCACAAGTGACATCAATTGCTTTCTACTTGACCCATTCATGATATTTTATAGTGTTTAATATAGTAGTGATGATAATGAGTAGTGAGTGAGTGAGTGACTTTCTACCCCACTAGGACATCACACAAGCGATAAACACCCGATGACACAAAGTGCCACCATGCGGATGAGGATCGCCGTGGAGAGGTCCCAGAAACCGCGTTCAGACATTTGACCATATTTATGGCCTGCCTATATTGCGGCCCCTGGCAAAAGCCAGGGTGGGGCTTTAAATAACAAAAGATTTCGTCCTGAAAAGGACGTAAGGAATTGAAGCTATGTGAGTAGTCTGACTGACTGACTGACTTTCTACCCCACAAGGACATCACATAAGCGATAAACACCCGATGACACAAAGTGCCACCATGCGGATGAGGGTCGCCGTGGAGAGGTCTTAGAAACCGCGTTCAGACAATTGGCCATATTGATGGCCTGCCTATATTGCGGCCCCTGGCAAAAGCCAGAGTGGGGCTTCAAATAACAAAAAAATTATATCCTAAAAAGGACGTAAGGAAATTTTTAATATGTTAGTTGGATTGGCTTTTTACCCCACTAGGACATCACACAAGCGATAAACACCCGATGACACAAAGTGCCACCATGCGGATGAGGATCGCCGTGGAGAGGTCCCAGAAACCGCGTTCAGACATTTGGCCATAATGATGACCTGCCTATATTGCGGCCCCTGGCAAAAGCCAGAGTGGGGCTTCAAATAACAAAAAATAACGTCCTAAGAAGGACGTAAGAAATTACTAATATGTGAGTAGTAAAGAAAATGTAAATAATAATAACAACAACGCGTTGAACAGTACCTGATAATATATTTGAAATAATATGATATACATAAACAAAAACATTTTAAAAACATAAAAAGGAAACTTCCATTTTGGTAGGCACCCTAGCCTTCTGACAAACCTATTTAATCAGTGGAACTCTTTCTTAACTGAAGAGGAGGAAGAAAAAGGGGAGAAGGAGGAATGTGAGGAAGAGAATAAGGAGATTAGCTCCCTTATAGTTGTGACATGTATTGCACCTTACGTCCTCGAACAGGCATATCAAACATGCGGCCCGCAAGCAATAATGTTTATTAATTGACTTTAATTAGCTGTTGTGTATGGTGTTTTAAAAAGTGTTTAATATAAATAATAATAATAATAATAAAAATCGATAATAATAGTAATAAAAATAATAATAACAACATCAACAACGCGTTGAATAGTACCTGATAATATATTTGAAATTTTATGATATACATGAATAATTTACAATATACTTCTCGTCTTTTTAAGACGAAATTTTTCGTTATTTGAAGCCCTACTCTTGCTTTTGCCAGGGACCGCAATATAGCCTGGTCATAAATATGGCCTAAAGGCTGAACGCGGTTTCTGGGACCTCTCCACGGTGATAAAAACCCACTTGGTGGCACATTGTGTCATCGGGTGTTTATCGCTTGTCTGATGTTTTGGTTGGGTAGAAAGTCAGTCAGTCAGTCATACATGAACAAAAACATTTTAAAAACATAAAAAGGAAACTTCAATTGGTGGCTGGGTGGGTGGCAGGCACACTATCCTCCTGACAAAGCTATATAATGAGTGGAACTCTTTCTGAACTGATGAGGAAGAAGAAGAAAAAGAAGAATAAAGGGTAGAAGGATGAATGTGAGGAAGAGAATAAGGAGATTAGCCCCCTTGTAGTTGTGACATGTATTGCACCTTACGTCCTCGAACAGGCAATAATGTTGATTAATTGACTTTAATTAGCTGTTGTGTATGGTCCTCATGACAGCACATATGTGACCCATGCGGCCCTCGGGGGACCCCCTGTTTGACATGCTGGTCCCAGAGTATTTCTTGGGGCCCATTTTATTGTGCCCCTACTTGGATCTCTTTACTGGTACCATCGAAACTAGCTGCTGAAAATGGAGACAAAACGCTTATGGGAATGTCCGAGTGCTATGATGTCGGTTCTTAATTCAAGTCAGTTTAGCTCATCAACCCGGATATTACAGTTGTAAACCGAACCAGTGACTATCTGACAAGAACGCAAACATGCTAGCCACCTCGCTATCGACACTCCCATCTTTATTATACCCCAACAAACGTTTGAACCCACCCTCGTTCTGTCCACCGTTAAGTGTTCAGAGATATACGATAGTTTTCCTAATATCTGCAAGGGGAAAATCAATGGTTAAATGTCGCACGTTAGTCAGGAGAGCACTTTCCACATCATTAAAACTATTAGCACTGTTTACCCAAAAACTGGAGTTCTCACTTGCTACATCTCAGAAAATGTGCACCAGCTAATGCAACTAACTGTCAATCAATGCTGGCTGGTGCAGAAGATGCTGGAGTGTTCAGCTATACATTATTTTGTTGCGTCATGGTATAATTGTTCCGTCGTCATTTGGAGCTGACAAGTTCGGATCAGCTATTATCTCATGATACAAAGTATGCTGTGTTACGAAGTTTTTTTTTTTTTTTTGTTTTTATCGGTCTTAACATGCCAAAGAAATCTGGCTATGTATAAAGGAGCAGCTTGCCGAATGGTTTAGAACGCTGGGCTTTCGTGCCCTTGAGTGTTCAGTTTTTGTACATCATTTCTTTGCGTCAAGCTATAATTGATCTGTCAGCGAGATTCTGTCGTCACTGGGAGTCGTCAAGTTCGAATCAGCTATTCTCTGAATAGTTTTTATGTTTGGTGTTAACAAAGAAATCTGACTTTGTATTTAAATAATAAAATGAAGTATGGTTTATATACATACATTCACACACGTATGCATATAATGTGTGTGTGTGTGTGTGAGAGAGAGAGACTGACACCGAACATGTTATGACTATAGAAAGATCTGTGGACAGCATGGAGGAAGAGGAAGACAGCATGAGAAGATTTTTGATAGCCTTTTATCAGGGCGTCAGCACAGGAACTGATACACGCTGTTGGGGACTGTAGTTGGGAGGCATGTTCGCCGACGGCAGTCGATAAAGAACTTGGTAGTGATTGTGTGTGTTTGTGTTTGTGTAGAGAGAGAGAGAGAGAGAGAGAGAGAGAGAGAGAGAGAGAGAGAGAGAGAGAGAGAGAGAGAGAAAGAGAGATATGCACGGAGCGGCAAACAAATTAAGGGATATATAGCTTGATGTCAAGTTGGTTGAGTCGAAGACATTCTACAGGAGCTAGAGAATGCCTCGGTTGAGTACCCCAGCTCCATTTGAGGCTGCGCATATACAATGACGTAAAAGATCGTCATCATCACACCTCGCCGCCATATGGGACTCAAATTTTGTTGATTTTTAAAAGCCTCGCACCGGCTGTCGGCGGGGGTTCTAACATAACCTAACGGTTGAACGGAGTTTCTAGGACTTGTGCCTGGGCGATTCTCATCGTGCGACATTTCCCTTTAATTCAAAGCTTTACACGACACAAAAGGAACGCGTCTCAAAAGAGGCCGCTCTTGGATGGCAAAGGCTGAGGATTTAATCCAGCAGGTATGTGACCTAGACGTGATCAGTCACGGAAAAGAGTGGACGAATACACCAGTAGACATGCATAGCATCTCTAAGGCTGTCATCGCACTCGGAAGGTACTGCAGGGATCAAATTCCTAGCGGCTGTAGACACAGAAGTAAGGGAACTGATAGATCAGCATTCAGACCCAGAAGATATCATCATCTACACAGATGAATCTGTGAAGCGCGGATCAAGGTCAGCATGGGCATGAAACACGTTGATAAAGCCTAATAATAATATAACAAGAATGTCTTTACATTAGAACCCACAGAGACATTAAAAAAAGGTCATTAGACGAAGAATGAAGTTAAAAAGATAGGGGGTACATGGTGCGACCTGCCTGCAATAACTAAGGATAAGACGTCTTGGCGTAAAATGGTTGAGGGCCTATGCTCCAATTGGGGGGGTTGGATATTAAAGGAAAGGGAAAAGAAGAAGAAGAAGAAGAAGAAGAAGAAGAAGAAGAAGAAGAAGAAGAAGAAGAAGAAGAAGAAGAAGAAAGAAGAAAGAAGAAGAAGAAAAAAGAAGAAGAAGAAGAGAGGAAAGAAGAAGAAGAAGAAGAAGAAGAAAGAAGAAAAAGAAGAAGAAGAAGAATGAGAATTAGGAGAAGAAGAATGAGAATTAGGAGGAGGAGAAGAAGAAGAAGAAGAAGAAGAAGAAGAAGAAGAAAAAGAAGAAGAAGAATGAGAATTAGGAGAAGAAGAATGAGAATTAGGAGGAGGAGGAGGAGAAGAAGAAGAAGAAGAAGAAGAAGAAGAAGAAGAAGAAGAAGAAGAAGAAGAAGAAGAAGAAGAAGAAGAAGAAGAAGAAAAATAAGAAGAAGACATAAGAAAGGAGAAGAAGAAGAAGAAGAAGAAGAAGAAGAAGAAGAAGAAGAAGAAGAAGAAGAAGAAGAAGAAGAAGAATAAGAAGAAGAAGAAAAAAAGAAGAAGAAAATGAAGAGAAAATAATGACCCTTCCTACACCAAAGACTCAAAGAGACTGTGTTGAGTTAAGAACCGACATCACAGCACTTAGAAAATTTCCATACGCGCTCCATCCCTACCTTCAGCAGCAAGCGCAGAGTTCCAGTTCCGACGGTACAAGCAATCGTCTGATTGTATGTCCGTCTCGGCCTTTCCCTGAGTGGTAAGCGTCAGCCAGATCTCTTGGTGACTCCTCTCTACACCAATTCATAAGACCGTGATGATCTATCTGTGCCTCAGCACTGTATACTCGCTCCCAAAAAGCCCTGATATCATCTGTCTAGATTGTCATGCATCCGATCAACAAAACAAGCTAAACCCTTATAGAAATTACCACTCGACGGGTGACGTGGTCAAAAAAGGATAGCAGCCTTTTCGTCCCATTAAATTTTCTGCTCCTTCTTTTTAAAAAGACAAAGTCTGTCTTGAAGCCTAGATCGATTAAAAAAAAAAAAACAGCACTTATTGATGCAGCTTCCAATCACACAAGGATAATAGCTTGGAAAAGAAAGCCTAAAAGCTGCATTTCTCTAGGCAGCCACCAGTGCAAATGTCACAAGCTGCAGTTTGTTTGCATGTCAATTTTGGTTTTAATGAAATTGCGTTTTTGATTTTTTGTTTTCGTTTCCTATTCTCTACATTTGAAGATTTTAAAGTTCATTGTCGAGACGGCTGGCTTCATTGCAAGTAATTTTATCCCATATGACTTAGTCTCTCTCTCTCTCTCTCTCTCTCTCTCTCTCTCTCTCTCTCTCTCTCTCTCTCTCTCTCTCTCTCTCTCTCTCTCTCTCCAGATAGCTATCTGTCTGTCGAGACTGTTGCACAAAAGACGATCTCTGTAAAATTATATTTTACCCATGCACTGAACGACGTAGACTATGATAAATATGAAGCCACTGAAACCACCAGAATCCATATCTGTTGTTGTTCTTGTTGTTGTAGTATCCAGAAGCCATGAATTGTTAACCCTTAGGCTCGGTATTATGGATATCGCAACCCTTCGGCCTTGATTCCATTGTAAATACCGTAAATCTGAGAGAAAATGTGGCTTTCCTGCCTACCCCCGAGATTGAAGAAGGAGTTCGTCACCCGGCCTCCGCGCAATCCGGTTTAGCCAACTACGCTAGACAGCCGGGCGAATCCATATCTAAGAAAGACATCAACGCGTAACAGAACCTAGAGTTAAAATCTTTGCTGTTGTGAAAAGAAACGATGTAAGTTAAAATCTTTGCTGATGTGAAAAGAAACGATGTAAGTTAAAATCTTTGCTGTTGTGAAAAGAAACGATATATGAAATAGACGCTCTGTTCATAACTTTATAATGAAATTTACAAAAACATCTGGCCATTGATTTTTGAAAAACAAAAACCGCCCAGAAAATAAAGGACAAACTGAAATATATACATATATGTATCAATCAATATACAATTATTGTGCCGCGCTTGCAAGAGAAACGAAAATTAAGCGTTGAAGTATGGATATTAAAACAACCACTGCAGCCAGGGTTGCGATAATTGGGCGACCATTCATATGTAATTATGGCGACTGTAGTAGTAAAAAAACACACATCGGCAAAAAACGTGCCAGCTTTTGTAAGTGTTGCAGGTTAGAGTTTAAAAAAAAAAAAAATCAGGGATAACCACAGTAGGTAGTCTATAGTTGTTGAGAACATCTCACACGTTTTACACGAAACATATTTTGTGGCTACTTTTAAGAAACCAGTAGTCGTTTAAAAAGAAAAATTACTGACGGAAAGAAATAACACGTCTATACATAAGTTTTCAATGAATAAAGATAATGTAGTAAACCTATATGCTACATACACTAGATAAGACAGAAAAAAAAATAGAGCGAGACATACACACCGGATACAATATAAAAAAAATCATCATCATCATCATCAAGTGCATTGGCAGCTGACGCAGGAGTCCATTCATCTCCACAGATCTAGGTGTTTGGTATTCTGGATAAATTCCACTGATGATATTCCTCTATGCCACTGTCTTGAGACATCTACCATCATTTCTCTTTGTCTGCCCCTACATCTTATACCAGTGATCTTTGAAGTCGTCACGATATTACCAGTGCTCTTTTTCTCATTACACGACCAAAGATCTTTGTTTGTCTTCTTACTACTGTAGTATATAATGCTCTACTCTCGTTAGTCAATTCCAGTTACGCTGGCAGTCCAAGGTATTCGAAACATTCTTCCCAAGAACCACATCTCAGTTGTTAATGAAACAAAACAAAAATACTGAGAAAAAATAGAAACAGACGTACAGAGCTGATATTAAAAAACAAAGACAAGTCGTGCTGACAAACGTACAGTTAGTCAAGCACCCTTTATCCACAGTGATGTAGCGGGTATATGACGCTACACTTATATTGTTATCGTTGTAGGTGATGTCAGCAGTACACCGGCCGCCTTTACTTCTCATGAATTTAGCAGGTACCCTTTTTGGTCAGGTTGACCCAGGAGCCAAAGTCGATAAAAAAATTCAGCTTGATGCGGATTTGAACCTGAAACCTTCGGGCCCGAGGCGAACCTCTAGCCGCTACATCACTGTGGCTTTCATGCCCAAGAGTAAATAAGAAAGAATATAATACAGGCAAACTTACATAAGAGGCATAAAATACAAAGACAGAAAACAATACAGACGGAGAGAACAGCTTAGCCAGACAAACAGACAGCATACTTTAAATAATACAGACAGACAATGATACAGACAGACATAGCAATCGAACTCATGATAAAAGAAGACTAATATGAATACAGTCAGACATACGGCCACATTTAAATGACAAACGGACATAACACACTGGCGCTGTACAAACATACATTAGTACAGGAAAGATCTGTAACTGCTGTATTGATTAGTTGTATAGATTATATTTCGCTTCCTCACTGTTTTCAACTGTCTAGTATCATTGTGCTTCGCCTCTCTCCCTCTCCCTGTCTTTCTATCTCCCTCCCTCCACCATTCTCCCTCTGTCTCTATCCTGAGACCAACAGAGTTAATAATTTGACATAATGTTCAAAGTAGCACAAATATTATTACCATTATACGAGACAGTAGGTTGTGGACAAACGTGATTACCAAAACTATGCGGCCTGGACTAAAAGATTGGCACTACGTGAGACAGTAGGTTGTGGACAAACGTGATTATCAAAACTATGCGGCCTGGACTAAAAGATTGGCACTACTTGATACAGTAGGTTGTGGACAAACGTGATTACCAAAACTATGCGGCCTGGACTAAAAGATTGGCACTACATGAGACAGTAGGTTGTGGACAAACGTGATTACCAAAACTATGCAGCCTGGACTATAGGATTGGCACTACATGAGACAGTAGGTTGTGGACAAACGTGATTACCAAAACTATGCGGCCTGGACTTAAAGATTGGCACTACATGAGACAGTAGGTTGTGGACAAACGTAATTACCAAAACTATGCAGCCTGGACTAAAAGATTGGCACTACATGAGAAAGTAGTTTGTGTACAAACGTGATTACCAAAACTATGCGGCCTGGACTAAAAGATTGGCACTACATGAGACAGTAGGTTGTGGACAAAGGTGATTACCAAAACTATGCGGCCTGGACTATAAGATTGGCACTACATGAGACAGTAGGTTGTGGACAAACGTGATTACCAAAACTATGCGGCCTTGACTAAAAGATTGGCACTACAAGAGACAGTAGGTTGTTGACAAACGTGATTACCAAAACTATGCGGCCTGGACTAAAAGATTGGCACTACATGAGACAGTAGGTTGTGGACAAACGTGATTACCAAAACTATGCGGCCTGGACTATAAGATTGACACTACATGAGACAGTAGGTTGTGGACAAACGTGATTACCAAAACTATGCGGCCTGGACTATAAGATTGACACTACATGAGACAGTAGGTTGTGGCCAGCAACATGCGGCATGGACGTCATAATTTGTTCTAAAACTTGCGCCCAACTTTAAAAATCTCTAATTCAGTAACCGTTAATTATCATGTAAAAAAAACTTCTAGTTTTAGTTTTGCCTTATTTATAGTATATGAACAAGCAGACACCGATTCAAATCATACAGTTTGGATGTTTACACTAAATGGCTTGAGGCTAAGTTGGCAAAAACATCAAACTGTACGCGTTTTGGAGGTAATCCGTGCGTGAAACTAGAGCGCGGCGGGTAAAAGCAACGTTGATCTACCCACGCCCCACCCATAAACGCGCTAGCTCACTTCTGAGTGGTAGTTCATGAACCTGTCACCTTGGCACGAGGTAACGAGGGTGTTCCGCAATGCCGTTGATATCGCGTGTTGTATATTTGAGTACGCCAACGCTTTTAACACTCCCAAAACAAGGAGAAACTGGTCCTAACACAACCCCTCTAGAGAGTGCTGCAACCTATGTCACAGGCATAATTTTTCTCGGAATTAAAACGTAAATGCAAGACATCACAGAAAGCAAACAACAGAGCGGGACACACCAGTAACCTTCAGGAAAGTCGACCAGCCCAACAAACTTGTGAATGAAAAGTAACCTTCTCTATTTGGGGAGACTAACGTGAACCTAACCACGGGCTGTTAAATATCACGAACTTACCTGCATCTCGCACCAAAGCGAGTTTTGTGTCGGCTGCCATTCATGCTGTGGCCTTTCCCACTAGTCCGTCTTATGTTCTAGGCTTGTTATCATATGTGTTCCTTTCGCTTTGAAATGTATACACACCGTGCGGAAAAACGGCTTTCGATCGTCCTGAAGGCCCGATACAAAAAGTCCAGCGGCAGCTTTCTTTTGTGGTACTCG
>CAJHNH020000877.1:222203-260584 GCA_905116865.2 Candidula unifasciata | reverse complement strand
AGTCCTGGGGCACCCCCCCCTTCCCCCACAACAAGTATGTTGTAAAAGGCTGTAGAGGTTTTCCTCTGAAGCCAGATGTATCTGCCTGACAGGTGAGGAACCAACAGTCTGCATAGAAATAAGCCAGATCTGTAAAATGGATCTGAATACAAAACTTAGGTACTGGAGATATAAAAAATTTCCAGAGGTAGTGGAACAACCAGATCTTTCTGCCAAAGTCTAAAGCTGGTGAATTTAAAAAAAGAAAAACAGTGTAATTGTTATTTTGTAATGTTGATCTATTGTTAATATTTTCAGTTTCATCAGTTTACCTATGTCATTTACAGAGCTCCACAAATAATGCTTTGTGGGGGGGGGGGGGGGTAACTTAAATCTAAAATGTCTGTGTTCTCCCTAAAAAGGGGTGACTGGCGTTGTAATTTACTTCTAGGCTGCAATATCTGTGACTTTTAACCCAACCCAACTCATTTTAGCAAATCTCTAATCAGTCACCTTTGACAACAAGCTTGTTAGGAGGTCTATTCATTATGCCCTAAAATAATAATGCACCAGAAGGAACAAGAGACAAATTTTTTTTTAAACAGCAGAACATTAAAAAGTTTTTTGAAGTTTAATTTCTGTTCAAAACTGAAAAGCCACAAAAGATATGTGCACTATTTAGGTCTTAATCAAACTAGAGAAAAACAAATTTGAACTCGAAGATCAATACTTTCAAAGTAGTAGTGTTTGCTAATAATTCAAATCTGAATTGAACTTTATTTAGTAACACATTTTTTGTTTTGTGATTTGCCTATTCTTGTTGTTGGTGTTCATAAAAGACAAAGATTCTGTACTACAGGCATCATTCATCATTTAAAAAATCTTTAGAGTTTGAACTGCTCAAGAAATTTTACCTTTTTCTTCCTTGGACATTTTGCAGGCAGTCCAGGATGAAATATTTCTTTGGCTGCGAAATGTTCATACAGTTCTTTAGGTGATCTGAAAAGTAACAATTAACAATGACAAAATACTAAGAATTTCTAAACAATAGCCGATTTGGTTGAATTCAATGGTCACACATTATGTCACTTTGCTCATTAAATCGGATTTTCCTCCTGCATATTTTAATTCCTAAATAATTATGCCCGGCTATTCCAGTAGAGGGGAGTTGCCATGGCATAGTGGCTAGACGCTCACATGCGGATTGGAAGTCTGTGGGTTTGCTCCCTGGCGGAGCTGGACTTTTTTCAAAATGACCTTGACTCCCAGGTCAACCCAGCCTTGAGTGGGTACCGGGTGCAGTCCCGGGAAGTAGAGACAGCCGGCGTGATGCTGACCACATCACCCATCTTGTGCCGATTGGTCTATAAAAATATAGGTCTAGCCCTATACGCCTAAAGGCATGGAAAAGGGACCTTTTATTTCAGCAGAGATAATAAGACAAATTATAAATGTAATCCTTTTTCCAGCTTTAGGTTACCAGTGTCCAACTTGGTCAATAATCAAAGTCCCTGACCGAAAACTAACCACCTTTAAAATGAAATGTCTGAGAAAGGCTGCAAACAAAACCAGAACAGACTGTATGAGAAATAAAGATATTAGACAAACTACTGGAACAATAGGGGAGTCACCGTGGTGTAGCAGCTAGACGTTCGCCTGTGGATCGGAAGGTCATGGGTTCTGGTCCTAATGGAACCGGGCGTTCTTCAAAAAATTACCTGTGCTTCCAGGTTGACCCAGCCTTAAGGGGGTACCAGGTGCAGTCCTGAGAAGTAAACACAGCAGGCGTGATGCTGACCGCATAACCCACCAAGTGCTGACTGGTCTACAAAATATAGATGTAGCCCTATATGCCCAATACGCCTGAAGACGTGGAAAAGAGCTCTTTACTTTTTTTTTAAACTTTACTAGAAAATATTTGTTAAATTCATTTTAAAAAATATAGACTTTAATGATCAACAATTTAGTGAGAATGAATCCAACGATACCAGCAGCAAGAGTGCACAACATGAAAACGGAAACACCAAGGCACCTGGGTAGAAGTAGAAGATGGACTAGAGGGGTTACTAAGAAATAAAGACTTCACAATACCACAGTATACCAAGCCACTGAGTGTATCCTGGCAAGACTACATATCACCTGTAGAACTGCAATGCCTAGCGGCACAAAGCAGATACTGACACACAAAATACCAAGGAAAAGAAAGAAAATTTTATTTCATGAACCTATTGTCTGTTTACCTTCCACTATGATTTATTGCAAAATATTTTTAGCTGACTTTCTTGGTGACCAATTAGAGGTTAGTAAAACTCCCTCTGGCACAAAACAAAAATGTATCTGGTCTGTCTACAATAAATCTATCAACCCATATAATCACTTCAATAACAGCAATATTATAAAACGATTTTTCTTAGAAACTTACTTCCTGGCCAAATCCTGCGTCAACTGGTGCTCCCCAGCGAGCGGTGCCATCCAGATCAAATGTTTGGTGTATCGTCTCACATCTGGGCAATAGTGGCGCTGGAGGACATTTTGTTTTCAAGTTTACACATACATAGTGTCAGAAAAAGAATGTACCCTTTCCACACACAAAAAAATATTTTTGGCCCCTGCTGTGGTATTAGAATCTTTTATATACCGAACGTAAGGCAATATATCAAAGTTTTTCCCCATACTTCAAAGATTTAATATGGACATGGCAGATATCTATTGTCGATAGTCCAATTCCTCACATAGTCCAATCAACACTCTTGTAACGGCTTCTACAGTCATACAGGTGGGGAAATTAACCCTGCCTCTCCCCTCCCCTTCACAGGCAAGCACACTAACTATTATAAGCACAAAGAATCACAAAGTTTTCTAAAAATGAACAAACTAACAGTAAACATCCACAGGACCCCATCAACAGACTCAACACAAAACAATATACGGCAATTTTATATCTATGAACAGACACTGCAGGCTCAACTACCACATGCATAAAATAAAGAAAGTCAATAGTCCCAAGAGTGAGCATGTCAGATGTGACCACAAACACCGGAAAACATTCTGCAGGCCTGCCTATTATACTTGCAACTACAAAGAGGAACTTGGCCTCAAGAGTAAAGTGTGTAGAGCAAGCTATAGAGGAGTTGCAACTGAGGCAGCTTCACAGAGGCAGCTCACCTGATGGTCTGACATGAGCATACAAAAATGAACGCCAGGAAAATGTTTTAAATTTCCCCATCAATAAAACATGCTACAAAAGCCACCTCTATTATGCTGGCACCTTTTTGTCTTTCCAGACAAAATAGTGTTCCATTGCATTATAGTGTGGCAACAGAATCACAACCTGTAATGATGGCCAGAGTGGCTAGCAAGACAAGGTTGTGTTAAACAGAATCTTACACAATAACTACAAGAGATTTCAGAACCATTGTTACCGTCATATACACCAGACATGTTTCTTCTCATTTGCTCAGCTATTCTCCTGTCTACAATTCTCTTCTCCTCTGTCCCTAATTCGTGCATGATTTTCTATATCATCTTGTTCCCATGAACCCACTTCAATACCTGTATCATTCATGTCCCGCTTGCCCACATCTATAAATTATGGCACAGACTGTAACTAGGGTTATGAAGTAAGGGAGGTTAAACAAACAAAATTGATGGAAAAGAAACTGACCTTCAACAAATGAAGCTCCCACAGAGAGGTGCTGTTAGCACAACAGTGTTCTGGATCCTCGAGGAAAGGCAGATACAAGCCATTTCCTTGGACTTCGGTGTCAAACAATGTATCACTGAATTTGTATGTCTGAAATATAATCAGTAATACTCAACAACAGAGGTATTCCATATCCTTCATACTCAACAGAAACTATTGTGAATATAATTTTCTTGAATGAAAATACCCTCCGAAAATACTCTGAATGTGACTGAAGCAGAAATATGTTTACAGTATGACATAGATAACATTACACGAAAAAGAGCTCAGAGAGGTGAGTGAGAGAGAAAGAGAGAGAGAGAGGGAGGGGGAGAGAGAAAGAGAGTGAGAGAGAATGAGAGAGAGAGAGAGTAATCATAGTAAAGAGCAAATCACAACCAGTAATGCACTAAATCCAGTCCAGCTTTCTCTATTGAAGCTTAATGAAATATCTGCATGTGACCATGAGACTGGGGTTGGTTATAAAAACTTGACAAATAAATTTTGACCCAGTTGAAGTCTAAAACATTGTGTTCAGGTCATCTCCTGTAGAGGACTCCTCCTCCTTCTGCGTTTGACATCAGCGTTGCTAAACATTTAGTCCCCTCTGGATTGTGCGTCTAAGGTCACCGTTAGTTCCTCCGCAGCTTCTCTTGTACTGTAGTTCCCTTGGACCAGATCCACAATCTTTGTTTGCAGTAGTTAGGTCAGTGCTGCAGTTTGTGCTCAGCAGTCTGTCTTTCAGCTCCACAATCACAAGCAGCAGATTCTTTTAAGCCTATCCTGTGCAGGTATGCTCTAAGACTACAGTGTGCTGTCCAAGGCCTAAAAACTGATGTTTGATCTTTCACAGGACTCAATCAACCAGGGTTATTCAACTGGCAGCCTGGGGGCCAAATTCTAATGATCTTTCTTTCATTTTTAAACTTTTGGCACCTGAGTAAACACTGCTGAATAGCCCTGGCGTACTCAACTTTGGTAATGCAGGAATATAAGGCAATGAATGAGCAGGTTTACTGACAGCAAAAGCAATGATGGCACGATTCATCTTAATGGGTAAGACAAACATTACAAAAAACTATGTATGAACAAATGCTGAAGATACAATGTTAGATGGAACAAAATATATAAGCATGTGTGATTTTGGAGTTGTGTGTGGTCTGGAGAGCAGAGATGTAAGTTAAGAAGAATACGTGTTTAAAGCCTTTCTAACATGGAATGAGATTAATGCCTTACAACACTTGCTGTTAGAGATTAAGCATCTATGGATATGCTAAATGTGTTATGATGCTCATGCTTAAAAATTAATCAAAAGTTTTTGTGATATTCAGATGTCCTTGGGTCTTAAATAAAGAATAACATTTCTATTTGTTTTTCCTCTTCGGGATCTTTAGATATCTTTGTTTTATCACCAAATACATGCTACTGCAGCCAAGATTTTTAGATTTTTTTGTGTGTGTGCAAGCAATATGAATAATCCAGTTTAGACATCAGCAGGGGCACACACACAAAAACATTTCCCACCCTCAAAAGTCTTTTTATTTTAAGTATTTTTTCTCCTCTAGATTTACTACATTTTGTAGGATTAAGCAGGCTACTGGCTAGACATCGACCTGGCTGCCTCGAGATACAAAGATCAGTGATATTGCATATTTGTGTAGTATTGTCTAATTTATATATGTGCTGAAGAAGGCTCAGTAGCCGCAACGTTAACGTTTTGTTTTTGTTAGTTATATTGTGAAGCTCGTTGATATACTTTTCGTTAGGTTTTATATCTTTCTTTGTAGGATTCACATCTCGGTGATAAGAATCAAACATATACACATTCCAGAAACCCTGTTCAACCTTTTAGCAGTTATGTTACATTGGAGTAGCATCAAATGATTATGAAGTAAACTGTAGTCTAGTGTGGGAGGGTCTGCCTTATGAGCCCTCAAAAATCTCATGCTGGACCTCAACTATGAATGAATAAACAAACAATCTTGATTTTTAAAGGGCTAAGAAATGGGCACGCAGGCCCGTCTAACATTCTGCCCTCGAGGTCTTCCTCTGTTCTGACATCATTTCATTCATACATTATGGCTAACACATGACGGTTGTTTTTAAGACATAATACCCACATGTACAAACTGGCGAACACTAGCAAGAAATGCCATTGCTGTCTCAGATGTTTGCTGCAGGCACAAAGTGGTCAGCCTTTTCATGAATGCTAACACTCTCTGCTGTGAAAGCTGAAATGAAAGACAGGCATGCAAGATTCTAAATCTGATAACAAAAGATTCTGTTATGATTTCTAACATGCCCTTTATTACTGAAAAAAAAAAAAAAATACAAACACAGCGCATCGTTCAGCCTCCCTTCCCATTCAACCACTACAGCTACAGAAAATATTATGAGTAATCGTCATAATCCTATTTAATACCACAGTGCTAGCTTTTTATTCTTCCACTCCATTGTATCTTGTGCAATTGTTTCCACATTATTGATGGAATCCAGTCTAGCAATTTTGGCTTCTTTCATCAACGTTCATCTTAGGGTTTCCTTTGGATATCATTTCCTCAATCTGTTTGTCTCCCAGTTAATTGTTTGGTGATTTCTGTTCACTTTTCCTCAGGATGCGCCCAATATATTACCATCTTCTTTTTTCTTATAACTGTTGATACCAGTTGCTGACAGATATTTAGTTCTTTGCCTTTCTTGCCTTTTCTTTCCATTTAATGTTTATCAAATTTTCTAGGTAATTTAGTACCAGTAAGACACATTTCACTTTATAAATATATGTTATCTGTTGTTCTATTATGCTTTTTAGGGCTGTCAGATACTCCGTTAATATTATTATAAATTATACTATAGATTATTAATATTAATGTTCACTGACAGTCAACTCTGGCAGAAAGTTCTAGCTGGTCGTTCATTTCTGGACTTTGGTCTTGTTCCAAAACTTGAGTTTTGCTTGCACATCCATTTTAAAGACCTGGCTTATTTATATGCAGACTGTTGGTTCCTTGCCTCTCATGCAGTAGCACTCCAACTTCAAAGGAAACATCCCTAATTGGTTGCCTTTTAAAACATACTTGTTGGGGCAGTGGATCTATTCTTTTTACCCCCAAAATGGGGTGCTGGAACCCACATGGGAAATTCAGCCACTAAAGAATACACTGATCTAATCATAGTTCCATCCCAGCTGCGGGCCTTGCGCTTTGTCATGGTTTCGACAGTGGAATAAAGAAGCGGACCGTCCAGAAAGCAACGGCAAACTACTGAATGTAAATTTGCCTAGAAAAACCACAAAACCAAAATGCTGGCATTGGTTCTGCTATGTTCTGTAAAGGATACGCAACTAACTAACTAATCTTAGTTACACTTGCTGTTTTCTGACTTCACGTCTCTATAATCACACTCTATCAATTAACTGATAAATTTACTAAGTAGATTTTTAGCACAGTTCTGTATTTGGTATGGTAAAAAATACATCTATAATCTATTTAATTCAGACCTGTCTCTTGCGTTTATTAATCATGGAGTCCAGACATCCTAAAACGATCAGAGCTGTCTCAGAAGAGGTACCTGGGGAGAGTAAGTATCAGGACAGTTTAACATTCTAGTATTTAAAGATAACAGTACATTAGCATTCTTTTCACAGTGAACAAAAACATACTAGTGAACCTTTAAACATTGCCACTGATACAACACATCCAGGGAGTCGCTGCAGCGTAGCGGCTAGATGCTCGCCTGCGGATCGGAAGGTCGCAGGTTTGCTGCCTGAGGTAAAGGCAGCCGGCACGATGCTGACCACATCACCCATCTTGTGCCGTTGGACTATAAAAATATAGGTCTAGCCCTTAATAACCAAACGGCCTGAAAGGTATGGAAAAGGGTCCTTTACTTTTTACAATACATCCTGTCAGGTGCCAACAAAAACCATATATTTATATTACTAATTTACATCATGTATATTTTTTTCAGCAGAGGCAAATTAAACAATTCTATCACATTGTGTGGTCATCTGAAGAGCACTGGAGAACCGCTGGGATCTGCAAATTAATAATAATAAATGTATTGACTGACAAGAGGAAGAAGTTGCTAACATAGGTCATTCCAGACAACCAGACAGACTGAATGCTGTAGGTAAATCTAAATATGTATCTAGATAGACTGAATGCTCTAGATAAACATAAATATGTACCAATCTAACTGATGTGATGGACACTATTATAAATTTAGGTCTCAGCCAAACACCTCTCTGCCAGTGTCGTTATGCTGAACAGACCCCTAGAATATGCGGGTTCACTGTGGGAAAAACAAGAACAGACCCCATCCCCCAAAAAACAGGTCGTAAGAGTTGATAAGTGGAGGCTTTCTTCGACGAAGGAGTGCATCTGCGTGAGAGGCAGGGAACCAACAGCATACAAGCAAGCCAGATTTGTAAAAATCGATGTGCATACAACACTCAAGTTCTTGGAAAAGACTTAAGTCCAGAGGTGGACAAACAACGTGAACTTTCCACCAGAGTTTACAACTGGTGAACATAAAAAAGAAGAGAGAATTGCAAATTAAACACACATTTTTTTTAAAGTAAATCTATATAAGAATAATATTTTTTTTTTAATCAGAGGGTTCCATGTGTGTGTGGTTGTGTGCGTGTATGCAAATGACATCACTGACCCCTTAAACTTGTTTAATGGAACATTAACTGGGAACCACTGGCTTAGGATACACATGGAACAGTAATAGCAAAAAGTGATTAAACATACTGGCAGAAGAGAGAGGTCTTAGTTGCAGTCCTGTGCTCCAATAAAGGGTTGCAGAGGGAGTGGAGACACGTAAATAAGATTATAAGATGCTTTATTAAATACAACCGTGCAAGACAACAACAGCTACCTACCAGCATGCACAGACAGAAGTGTGTTGTAGAAGTGCTTGTAAAAACTGGCCGGGTCAATGTTGATCACTGAACCTTGACCTGAGAGGATGGTGAAAGCCGTCTGCATGCAGTGAAGCATTTCTTTGTGTGACAATGTCTGCAAAACACCAAAATTTGCGATGAGATATATGCACAACACACCCAAGGTATACTGTGTGGTGCAAGCACAACTGCAGCCCACACAAATGAAACATAAGACATACATTTTGTTTTTCTTTTTAAAATGCACAATGTTTGTTTCTAAGTTTAAGTAATAAAATTACTCTGCAAAAATTTTTCACATTTTTTGTGTGTGTTAGTGGCCCGCCCTCACGACAACACAAATTTGACCCATAGAGCCCTCCGGGGACCTTCTATTTGACACGCCCGGTGTAAAGGTTGGGAATTTAAAATCAGATCAAATTTCTCACCTTTGCTGTGGCCAACATTACCACTAGATTCTTTTTCTTTTTCAACATTTGCCCTTAAAAGGGTCACTGACATTTATGTTCAGTGTGGTGGGCATGTTATGTTGTGGTTTACAACTAGGCTGCGATATCTGCACCTTGTAGCCTAACACATCTGATTTCAGCAAACACTTAATTAGTTACCTTTGACAGCATTTTTTATTTTTTCATTTTGTTTTGGGGCTTGCTTGTGATGTCAGGTGAAGTTCATTGCTGCAAATAACCATTTAAAAACCTACTTTCCAAAACTCTTTAAGCTGCCACAAAAACACATGAAAGGCTAATTGTCCAGGAAGTGGACTGTGTATTATCTACTACCATGCCTAGAAAATTGGAACAGTTATCAATATAAAGAACATGCAACGAAGAATGATCCTTTAATGAACAATGTCTAATACCAGTAAAAATTGTATCACAGAAATGCTCAGTTCATCCTGAAGCAAAAAACTATTTCTTATTGTACAACTCACCCCAGACTCAATCAAGCTGTTGAAAGCTGCAAACAAACTGTCAAAGTACTCTATGTTGATCAGATGAGCAAATCTGGAAAATATGATTTGCAAACCGATTTACCACTTGTCTGCATAATGTTTAAAGCTGTGATGTGAATGAGAGAGAATGACAGAGGGAGAGATAAAGAGTGGAAGAGAGAGAGGAATGTGTCATAAGTGCACTGTATGTGCATGCATGTTTTTTTTTGGGTCTAGTTGGGACAACTAAGCACATATACAAGTCTTTGTCTTACTGTAATAGACAATCTATGATGAGTTCCAGTGCCCTTTTTTTTTTAATTCTACCAAACAAAACAAAAAAAACCATGATCATCATCAACATTTAGCAACTAACCTGGTAGAAACTTGACACATGATCTATAGCTTTACAGTTGTAAAATGTAAATAAAAACACAATTATTGGCTTGACTCACAAGTTAAGGAAAGTCTTCCCCAATTAGAACATGGGATTTTAGGACTCAGACGCTCAGCTTTCAGCCTATGTGCTATCCTCTTTTCCTTTACTCCCATTGCCTACCCAAGCAACATGATCCATGACATACATATCCCCAGAACAGCAAGAATTGGTATTTGTGACACCTAAACCAAAAACAAATCTTACTTAGCTAGTCCTTCAAGAACAGCAGGCAACAGTGTGGAGTCAGCAGCCAGCTTGATAACCCTGATGTAGGTCTCAAACACTGCTTGGATTATTTCTGTATGCTGATAGCAATAATAAAACATATCATCAACTTGTAATGCATGATCATACCACAATTGTAAAACAGTGTACAGGACACAACTTCTTAGCATTCACCAGGTATACAACTCCAGAGGAAAGTCTAATTGTTCATTCGCTTCTGGACCTTTGTCCTGTTCCAGAACTTGAATTTTGCGAACACATCCATTTCACAGATCTGGCTTATTTGTAAGAAGACTGCTGGTTCCTTGCCTCTCAAGCAGATGCACTATGACTTCGCAGGAAACACCCCAAATTAGTTTTGCCTTTTGCAACATACTTGTTGGAGGCAGTGGTTCTAAGTTTCTCCCCCCAAAATAGGGCACAGAAACTCACATGGGAACGGACACAATTGACTCAATATATTTTCTGTCATAGACTTATTTCATTTCTTTGGCAACGTATGTGTTACAGTAACATTTTTGCACTGAAGAGGCTTTGAAAAAGTAGTAAGTTCTTCAAGTAAGTCGATTAGTTAATAAATTACACTGAAGCGGCAGAGATGTGGTTTTACAGATGAATCATGAAAACGCAATAGATAGATATTAACAGTAATGTTAGATGTCTTGAAAAAAATTAATATTACTGAGGGGAAATAATTACAAATTTTCAGAAGAAAAAATACAACAGTAAATTGTCTAGTCTGATCTAAGAGTTAAATTAAGTGAGATGAAACTAAAATAGCAACTGACTACATGAGTTTCTAGCATCATTCATATATAACCAAAATTAAAAAAAATTTCAACAGCAGTCTTGAGTGAATACACATGGCAATAGTTACAATACCTTTTTCTGGACCTGCTCGAATAAGCAAACTAAGACTTCAAACAAGATTAGTAGTAGTAGTAGATTTTTACCCCACTAGAACATCACACAAGCTATAAACACCCGATGACACAAAGTGCCACCACGTGGATGAGGATCACTGTGGAGGTCCCAGAAACCGCATTCAGCCATTAGACCATATTTATGGTGGGGCTATATTGCGGCCCCTGGCAAGAGCCAGGGTGAGGCTTCAAATAACAAAAAATTGCATCTCACAAGGGGATGACTGGATAAACGTGTCAAACAAGATTAGCTATATCATCTTATATTGACAAAATGTTCCATAACCCCTACGGTAATGTCAGAATCATACCAAAAATACTGAAATGTATCAAGTCAAACTGCAGTGCTTGCATCACATGCATTAAGTGTGAAAATATGAAAAATGGCTACCTGATACTGTAATAATTTAATCTTCCAACATAAACCCTAACTCTGCCCTACAATTATATAACACTATTATCATAAAACATTTACAAGAACTAGCTAACCTACCAGTTTAAGTTTCTGCCGTCTGTCTGCTGTGGCTTTGGTTTCCAACAACTCCTTATCTAGTTGCTCTTTCTGCTTCAACCGCTGCAGGAAAGAGAAGAAATATAATACTTTCAGACATGCAAGAATACAGTCATAATCTCCTTGCTGGATGATCATTAAAGAACATCTGTTTCTAGCTTTACTCCCCTCCCACAAACATTACACTTAATCTGGTTTCAGTGCAAGCAAAGACCAAAGTAACTGCATAGGGAATCTACTTCTTCGGGTGTCAGGTCTGAAGCAGACACCAGGAACCACGAATCACTAACCATGTTATCTTATTTTTTCCTTCTTTAGCATTCCAAATCTTTGAGGTTCATTGCTGCATTTAGTACCTGCCTCCATGATTGGCCTTCTCTTTCCAGGCAATAAATTGTGTGTGTTTTCATTACTAAAATTCATGAAAAAAATTAATGTTTTCAAACATCCTTGTTGCCTTGCTCTGTTTGCTTATAATAGTTTCCTTCCGATGTGTTGAGAATAAAAACATGAGATTAATTCAACAATTGAAAATAATCATTTTAAAATTAATTCAACAAATTATGATAGGCTTACCTTGCGTTCTCTGCGAGATAATTTCAGCATCTTTTCTTTTCGCTTCATCTTTTCCAATCTAACAGCATTGCCAGAGAGATCCACTTCCTTGATGTTCAGCACAAGAAAGGTATCTAAAACCTGTCATTTACACCCATAAACATGTATTAGTTCATGCATATCATTTAAGTATACATCGGACAGAAAAATAAATGATGCATATACTAATAAGATATATTATGAGATCAATAGAGTCAAGATTAATTTTTTTTAGACATCTTATGATGTAAACCAAACCACATCACAAACGATGAAGTTCGCTGTATCATCACACAACACAGTGGTAACTATGAGCCTTTTTAATAACACTAAAAAGATGGAAAATGCAATGGCATGGACACATAAGATTCAACGACCTCTCAAAAATTATACTACAGGGTTCCGAAGAGGGAAAAGGAAAAAGAGGCAGACCATGAAAGATCTGGATACAGAATCTGGCTGACTGGGGTAGGTCTCATATATGCAAACATCAAATCCATTGCATCTGACAGGGGTGGAGGGAGCTGATCAGATGGTCAACAGCAATTGGTAAACTAACTTAAGGTTTTAAAGGATTATGAAGATGATGATGAAAATAGGCAAACTCAATGGAGGAAAGCAGTGGATTTATTTTTCAGTATTTCTTGAACTCGCAGCGTCCGTGGCTAAGGCATTGCGTGTTCGACCAGTAATTCCAACGTACCACGATCGAAACCCACTAGTGGCTGCGTTAATTTTTATCGTGGTATGGGAACTGGCAGATCGACCCAGCCTAAAATGGGTACCAGGATGTGTGTCCTGGGGAAGTAAAGATGGTCGGCGTAATACTGACCACATTACCTACCTAGTGCCAATTGGTCTGTAAAAATATAGGTGCTCTTCCCATATGCCCGATGCGCCTACGGCGTGAAAAGGGATCTTTACTTTACTTATTTCTTGAACTCACTTCTGGTAATATGTGAGCTGGCAAATTTAATGGGAGAAAGGGGCAGATTTATTTCAGTATTTCTTAAACTCTCCTCTGGCAATCTGTGGGCCACAGTAATGCAGTGGCTAGATGCATCCAGATTTAATAAAAGGTCTTGGCTTCAAATCCGTAACAAGACGCTTTTGTTTTCACAGCCTATCTACCAGGTCGAACCAGTCAAAAATGGGTACGGCAAAAGATAAAGGCGGTCGCCATAATACTGATCACAGTATCCATCGGGTACTGTTAAGTGTAAAAAAATATGTCTGCCATTATATGCCTCATCACCACAGGCATGATAATTGTGAAAATACATCAATAAATCTGAGTGCTGATATGTGATACTTTCCACCAATTTGAATATTATTCAAACAACAAGCAAGTGGCATTCTTCCTGAAATTCTTGTATTAATACACAAAGGGTAACAGAATATATAGAAAGGAGAAATGCAGACAAGGCAAAGAAATAAATAAAGGTATAAAAATGATACTTTAGGACACTGATCGAAAGAAAAACAATACAGAAATATGTGTACCTCACGTCTGACATCAAACTTCCTCTTCTTTGCCATCCTGCCAATATCCCTGACAATCTGCAACAGAAATGTGGCCAAGTAATGTTTATATTTATGCAAGCTTTTGTTTATCCTTGGACACACAAAAAAGGAAACAAACTACTGTTGTTTTTTTAAACTACAAAGTTATTAACTCAACAAAAAAAAAAACAATTCAGTCTACAATTTACTAACCAAAATAATTCACTATTATTTTTCAGTACATTCATTCTGATGTTTAAACAGGCCAAAAAATACACAAATTTAAAATACCTTACAGAAGTGCATAAATACAATATTGCTTTTGTGTGTCTCTCTGTCTCTGCTGCCAGACTTATTAACTAACCAGATTAACTAACCAGGTTTCACTTATTTATTTAACTCTCTCTCTCTCTCTGGCGCAGATAATTATTTTTGAATCCCATGCTCAAGCTGTTTGCTTCACGGCCTGCAGACCGTGGGTTCATTCAGACTTTCGTTCATGACAGCATTTTTTTCTTTTTCTTAAGACTGGTCATCATCGGAGCTACAAAGTTTACGACCTTGAGAGACCAAGCCAGACAAGACAAAACCCAGTGCAGGTCTCCATTTCACCTTTATTCACCGTGCTTTATTGACATTTTAAACTTATCATTACATTGATACACCACTGCCTGCCAGGAAACTTCATTGGAAGACTGAGGGAATGAGGACCATTGGCACTTGCTGACACCAGTTAATGTATCTGTCTTTTATTTTAACCACTCAAATAAAGAAAAGAAAAAACTTTCCAGAGATCATTACTTATGCCTCTAGAGATGAAAAGACAGTACACAACTTATTTTTCTACCTAACTACACATTATAAAACCTATTACCATACACACAGTAACTTAAAACAGCCTGAAAGGGGGGGGGGGGAGGGGTGTCCTCATGACCTCAATGGATTTAAAGGCAAATCGGATGTCACATTTTTCTGTATGTCTCAGTTATAGAGTGGCTATACAAATAAAATGTAGTACTTTGGCAGGGAACTAAACAAGTTCTAGTGGACCAAGAGGTTAAGAAAAGACGATGACATTAGACAGGACACACACTGAAAAAACCTGAGAACAATATAACTACAGTATCTTTGCACTGGAGCCCACAGAAGCATAGAAATACATAAAAACCTCCCCCCCCCCAAAAAAAAAAAACCATACACACATACATGGAGATGGGAGCTAGAGAGAAGTTAAAAAGATGGGAAGGACATGGGGAAAAGCAGCAAGCGATAGTGAAGGATAGAATGACTTGGCGTGAGTTGGTTGAGGGTGTATGCTCTACTGGGGGTCATAAGGCAGAAGAAGAAGAATATCACAGCAGAAAGCCAATCATCACGGTGGTTAGTGTGTTTGCCTGTCGACCCAGTGATCATACATTCACATTACTCTAAAGATCGGAGTAATTTCTTTGTTTTTGGGCCACCAGTCAACCCACTCTAATATATTCTGGGAAGTGAATGTGGTCAATACAATAATAACCATATAGCATTAACTGCTAACTGGTCTATAAAAACATGAGGCTAACTCATCCACTTAATACTAACTGAACTATAAAAATATAACCCTCTTCATCCAGTACTCATTAAGACATGGAAACGGATGCTGTACAGTTGTTGCTAACCTCCAGTATGATGTCTCCTGTCTTGTCTGCCTTGAATACCCTCTTGACTGCATCACAAGCAATTTCTGAAAACTAAAACAACAATATACCTCTCAGTAGTAATCTTGACCAAGTTATTATGCATGGGAATTTATTCACATCACACTCATCTGTATACCAGAAATACCTTCTCTGTACAAGAATTTCTACCCAAGTATCTGCATATTTTATCATGTCTATTCTTTTCTTCTACGCTCAGGCCAGGTTGTCTTATGCTATTGCATGCAGCTCATTCCATGTCTTCCCCATCTTTTCATAGTCACTTTTTAGCTCCCTTGTCCATGTGTGTTGCGTTTTTGGGCCTGTCCCTATTCCTGTGGTTTTGAGGGAAAAGACATTCTAGTTATGATATTCTCAGGTTTTCTCAACGTGCGTTCTATTTAACACCAGCATGTGTCTAATGTATTACATAATTTTAAAATGATCCCTCGATCCACCATCAATCATACCAATATACGTCGCACAAGGCTCGCATTTTATTCCTGCATTCCGTTCTATCCTCTACAATCACTTTGATATCATAAATGGAATCCAGTACAGCACCTTCCGCCTCTGTCATCAATGTTTGTTTAGGGTTTCACCTGGAAATCCTTTCACCCTCAATCCATCTGTTTCCCATTTTAGTGCCTGTTTGGTGATTATCTGCTAGCTTCTCAGGACATACCCAATATTTGTCTTACAACTGTTGACACCAGTTTTTATCCACACCCTTCTCTTATTTCTTCACCTATCTTGAATTCATCTCTCAATCTATGTTTTAAAGTAGGTTGCAATAGGTACTATTAGAATACTGACTCTTCGTTGGTTGCTGAAGAAGGAGACGGAGGATGTCCTGAGTGCAGGAATGTAAAGTATTGATTCACTTATTCGTTCATACTAAACAAAAGTTAGGAGCAGTGCTAATACAGGAGCTAGCATTCTGAATGCATTTTTAGTAGTCACATATTAAAATCATCCTTGAAGAGGGGATTTCTGTACAACATTACCTAGGAGCTCAGGTCTGAAAAAGGTACTTTAAGACATTTTGGAAGGTACAGTTGAGCTGATATAAGCTGAGAACTAACATCTCAGCACTGGATATTCTCATAAAGTTGAGCTTATTTAAGAACCAATATCCCAGCACACTGGATATTCTTAAAAAGTTGACCTGATTTAAGAACCAATATCCCAGCACTGGATATTCTTATAAAGTTGACCTGATTTAAGAACCAATATCCCAGCACTGGATATTCTTATAAAGTTGACCTGATTTAAGAACCAATATCCCAGCACTCTGGATATATTCATAATAATGAGCTCATCTTCTTCTTCTTCTTGTTCACCGGCTGTGAATTCCGGCGGTAAGTCGCGGTTGTTCGTCCAAAATGGACTTTTGGCTTTTACCTTGACCTGAGTTTTGCGTGTACATCCGTTTTACTGGCTTATTTGTTTGCAGTTCTCGCTCCCCGTCTCTCCGGCATATGTACTCCGACTTCGGAGGAATGAGCTCATCTGAGTTAACTCTTTTAATCCCAAGGGACGCATCACACATCAATCGGTTACTACTCAGGTGGCCAATCAGCACGTAACACATTCAAGTTTTTAGTTTATAACTGACCAGTAAAACAATGTGAACCAGCAGTTTTGAATGGTATTTCCTGGTCTTTGTGTCTGATGTCAAAAATTTTGACCATTAGGCTATTCGGAAATGTGGTTAAAGGCATAAAATGCAGCATGTTTGTGAGCGAGCTTTACCGGGTTACCTCTGAGCAGATTTCGCCATAAGTTCTCTAAACATACCATCTGTTTATTTACTAATAACTAACTACTAACACAATTTATTTTTGGAGCAGTGTTCTAATATTATTCCTCATTGATCCCTGGTCCCTTTGTTGTACATTTGTATTTTGTGCCGCAGCTAAATTAGTATGATCTGTTTTAATGTGTAACACTTGTGAAATTTTAAAAATGCATTACCACCCCTCGGCCTCTAATGCTAAACCCCCTGGGATTCAAAGAGTTAAGAACCAACATTACAGCACTCTGGAAATTTCCATAAGCACCTCATCCTCATATTCAGCAGCCTGTGAAGAGTGAACAGTACCAGTAGTTACAATATACTTATGTCTGTACTGCCAATCCTCTAAGTGCAGAGTGTTGGCCAGATCCCTTCCCACTGCACCATTCTCTTCACGCTGTAATGAGCTTACTGTGCTTCCACGCTGTTTACTTGTTACCAAAGGGCCTTGACCACATCTAGCTTCTGGGAAGTAAAGGCGAACAGCGTGATACATAATATACATAAACACATATACAGAGGTAGAAACTGGTCTGCACAGAATGTCTTACCTCGGAATTTTTGTGATTCATGAATGGAACGACAGCACTGATGATAACACTGCGGTAGTTGAAATGCGGATGGTTTACAAGCATTTCACATAAACATTTCAACGCCAGTTTCCCAAACTCCTGTAGACAATAAAATATTTTATTTAATTCTCAACTTCACTTCAGTTCATTTGTAATGTTCACACGCTGGGAAGCAGTTGCCATAGTGTCGCGTGCGAATGTGCACCAGAACGCACCAGTACGGAGTGAGCAAATAAGACGTCAAAACAATACGTAACGTTGTGAAGGTAATGTTGTCAAAGGCAGTCGATGTTTATAGTCCGAAGGAGACGGACGTGTGGATCCTTGAGGACGCTTTACCCCGGGATCCCACGGAAGCAAACGTTATATGAAGTTGGATCCTTGAGGACGTTTTACCCCGGGATTCCAAGATAGACCTCAGCAGGAAGCTGGTGAACATTACATTCTCGGCAGTAAGCCGGTATACTTTCATTGCTTAATTCGGACTTGTCCGAGGACAAAGATAATCGTGGCAGAATGCTGCCTCCATTTCTTCTTCTTGCAAATTATTGTCGGGTGCCTCAGCTGCTTCTAACACTTCAGACAAAACACCAGGGCGAGACTTAAACTCTTTAAGCATGTTTAGATTATATACTTTATGATGTCCTCTGACATCAAAAAGATAGTCGACATCTGAAATTTTCTTAATAACTTTAAAAGGACCCTGCCATTTGGCTAATAAACAATTATTATTATCTTGCAGAAATATCAATACATCATCATTAGGCTGGAGAGTGATCAGTCTCCGGTTACGGTTAACGTATTCTCTTTGATGAGTACCAGTATTTTCCAAGTTGTCCCGTGCAACTTGACAACCTGTGATTATCTTGTTACGTAACTCCGTCACGAATTTAATATATGTTTGAGGCGCTTCTTGATCGCCTTTACCGATCCATATGTCCTTTAACATGACAGTGGACCTCTGGGATTAGCACCATATATAAGTTCGAAAGGTGAGAAACCTGTACTGCTCTGGGGCACCTCACGATAGGCAAACAAAACAGCAGGAAGGTATTTGTCCCAGTCTGCTGGAAATTGATTAGTAACTTTGGCTAGCATAGCTTTTATTTTCCCATTTAAATTTTCTACTAGTCCATTTGATTGTGGGTGATATCTTGCAGAAAAAACGTGAGAGATGGCAAGTAATTTGTCAAAAGAGCGCATTGCTTCTGAAATAATTGTGATCCGTGATCTGATAGGATTGTTTTCAGGAAAGCCTACTCTAGAGAATATAAGCATCAATGCTTCTGCTACTGACTCAGTAGTGATATGACGTAACGGTACTGCTTCAACCCAACGTGATGCCATGTCTACAAATGTTAAAATGTATCTAAATCCTCTTTGTGAAACAACCGGTAGCGGACCCACAAGATCGACAGCAACTTTTACGAAAGGACGACATGGAAGATAGACCCTTTGAATAGGAGGTTTCTGAGATGCATCCTTTCTCGCCATCATTTTGACAGTCTTTACATGACCTACAGTATTTCCTAATATCTGTGGAACAACCAGGCCAATAGAATTGTGCAAGAACTCTTTTCTGTGTTTTACCTATACCTAAATGTGCAGCAAAAGGTGTGTCATGTGCAACTCTCAGAACATCGGTTCTATAACATAAAGGAACGACTAATTGTTTACATTGCATAACAGGTGATTTAAAATATCTCATTAAAATTCCATTCTTCACATAAAAATGCCATGTACCTTGCTTACATGTTCTAACACCGGTTACTTCTGCCCTAGAAAAGCATTTAGTGAGGGTAGGATCCGCCCGTTGTTGTATCGCAAAACTGTTTGTTTTCGGTGCGTGTGGTTCGTTTCCAAGCTCTTTTGGTCGTTCTGGTTCATTCTTTAGTGCTTCTTCGCTAGCTATCCCACATGTGATAGCTATTTGGTTTTCGTTCGAAGTAGCTGACTGTAACGCAGGTGTAGCTTCCTCGTTACTTACTCTCTGTTGAGCGCGTGTAACTGCAGCATTAGCTTCAGTCACACCCTCATTTTCTTTATACCAGCGTTCGATTTCCTCGCGCGAGGGCATCTTTGCTCCTGGAACTGATCCAAGGAGTACTGACGGTCTCTCCAAAACACACACTTCGGCAACACCTTCAAAATACGGGTTATTTAAATAGACTTTTGCTAAAGGAAATCTTTCTAAACGACCACCAAAAGTACGACACTTGCAATACCGACCTAAGTATGCCGATTTGGGGATTAGGTATCTAGCCACTCCTATTACATTGGCGCCCGTATCGCGTAATACCTTAGATTTTATGTTTCCAACATAACCATTATGCAAGGGCAAACCAGCCTCCAGTGGTACAGCGGACAACGCTGGGTAAACAATTTCGGGTTGGATTCGAACCTGACCGTCCGCTAAATTTGTCACTTTTTGTGACATCGCTGCGTTTACTGTTTGCGCGGAATTAGCATGACTGTTCATAACCCTTGGGCAATCAGAACGTTTATGGAAACCACGGCATACATAGCACCTTATAGGACCTGTGTTGCGTTGAAACCTACCTCGTGATGATGGACCATCATCATTATCTTTCCTGTGTCGCTTGTGGGGACAATCGGGACTTTTGTGTCTCCACGAAAAACAGATTGAACAAGCAGATGAACGGGGTTGATAATGTTCACCCTGCTTTTTGGACGTTTGATCTCTATGGGGTGGTTGTCTCTGTTCGCTGTGGCTGCGATAGCGCCCCTGCCTAATATTGGATTTGTTCCACCCGGGCCGATTTGACGAGGCGTTGTGGTGCACCCTAATACTGGATGCAGCTGGGAGTATGTCATCGAACCTGGGGTTGTACAATGGTTTACCAGGATGTGCAGTGACATACTGTTCTCCCAATGTTGTCATCTCCTCAACTGACTTCGGTTTCCTTTCTTGAAAAAAATGAGAACATCTCCGAACTACATGATGACAAAATTTTATCTCGAATAATGAGATCAGCTAACTTATCATAAGAGTTTTTAACATCTGCCAATGTCACCCAACGCGTAAACAACGTTCTAACGCGGGCCACAAAATCAGCGAAACTTCCATCGACGGATGGCACAACAGATTTAAACTGCACACGGTAACCTTCTTCGGTCATGCACTTCGACGCCAGCAGTTTTTGTTTGACTATATCGAACGACGCGCGTTCGTCTTCTGATAAGTTCGTGAACGTGTTCAAAACTGGTCCCGTTAGCAAATCCCTTAAACATGATACCCACTGTTCCCCTGGTATCTTAGCTGTATTCATCGCTAAAGAGAAGCGATCCAAAAAATTATGAAGATCTTCTGTAGGTGTAAGAAATGGTAATTTGGGTATGTAGACACATGCCCCTTGTTCGGAACCCGAACGGCTACTAGTCACAAGACGACGGCTCTCTGATTCTGACACAGCAACAACCTTGTCTCTATCTATACGCGCTAGTTCTAATTCATTCTCCAAACGTAACATTTCCAAATTAGTCTCCATTTCGAAACGCAGTCTCTCCGCCATAGCTTCTTTTTCCCAGCGTAGTTTCTCAGCCTCAGCTTCTTTTTCCATGCGTAATTTCTCAACTCTCCATTTCTTTTTACAGGCGCGTTCCGCTGTTCTCTCATCGCGTAATTGGTTATCTCTGTCCGACAACTCTTTCATTCTGGCTTCGGCGAAAGCTAAGAGTTGTCCATTTTCTAGGCCTATACTTCGACCTAACTCCAAAAACTCAGCAAATGTAGACATATTTAAGTAATATGACAATCAATATACAATATATGATATATATGATAGTGTGTGGTGAAGTGACGCCACAGGACAACGAATACTGCGTACTGTCACACACGTACAATGCGACGAGTCTGACAGACGATAATTAAAAAATGACTCCAGTTTTCCGACCGAGACTACGACAAGTCCTAGTGCTCGGTCATCCTCGGGGAGGGGGGAAAAGCTGTCGCGTGCGAATGTGCACCAGAACGCACCAGTACGGAGTGAGCAAATAAGACGTCAAAACAATACGTAACGTTGTGAAGGTAATGTTGTCAAAGGCAGTCGATGTTTATAGTCCGAAGGAGACGGACGTGTGGATCCTTGAGGACGCTTTACCCCGGGATCCCACGGAAGCAAACGTTATATGAAGTTGGATCCTTGAGGACGTTTTACCCCGGGATTCCAAGATAGACCTCAGCAGGAAGCTGGTGAACATTACATTCTCGGCAGTAAGCCGGTATACTTTCATTGCTTAATTCGGACTTGTCCGAGGACAAAGATAATCGTCTGGATCTCAAGGTCGGACTGCGACCTATCGTGAGGACATATCAATACATGGATGTACGAGCGAGCTTTGGTTGAACGAGTTGATTATAACTTACATATGTATTCTTCTTGTGTTGATCATCGTTATTGTCAATACACAAATGGAACTTTTAAAGAGAGTTTTCGTTCCGCTACGTTGGAAGCTTCAGCATTCATTATGTTGTGTTATTCTTGGCCAGTGGCATGTTAAGTGTTGATGCCAATTGTTACATTGCGACACCCCTAGTCACTTTACACTCGTCACAATCAATGAAGCCTCCGCACGTCACACATAGCAGACTAGCTAGATGCTCGCTGCCTGCTAGAAGGTTTAGGGTTCAAATCAGCATCGAGGTGGGTTTTTGCAAGCCTAGCGTTGGCTCCTAGATCGACCTAGACTAAAATGGGTACCTAGTAACATCCTGGGAAGTAAAGATAACCATTGTAATGCTGAAAACACTTTTTGAGAGCTAATTGGTCTATAATGAAAAAATAAACAGGTCTAGCACTTTATGCCCAAAAGATGGAAAAGAGTTCACTATTTTACCTGCACTCTGAGAAGCCAGGGTAGTACAGTAGCTACAAATAGGCCCACTAGTCATAGGTATAAAATCCCCATGAGGGCGGGTTTCTTTCTAAACTTACTTTGGCTCCCAACTCAATCTAGTCTAAAATGGAGTGCAGAAAAAACATCCTGGGACATTAAGGAAAATGGAATGATCAGCAAAACATAACTGATGAAAGTCTATTTTAATCATATCATGCTTGATCGTTAACAGGAGACTGCTGTCTTCTCTTGACCATCTGTTTTTCAACTTTCACTCAATATTTTATGAGACCTTAATCTTATTAAGCAATATTCTTTTCACGGCTTATTTTGTTAAGAAGACTTATAGCCAGACATAATTCATTTTATTGTATCAAGTGTCCAAGAGACATGTTTTAACTAGCAACACAATCTAAAATGGGAGAATCAGAAAATATTTAGAGGAAAGACTGCAGCCACAAAGATATAAATACACCTTAAAAATGGAGAAGGTGAACTAGATATATCATGTGATACTGACCACATTTGAGCAGCATAAGCGTAGTAGCCAGATGCTTGCCTGCCATTCTAAAGGTCTTGAGTTCAAACCCATGCCAGATTCTCATGTTATCAAGCCTAAAATGGATACCAGGAAATGCCCTGGGATGTTGCTGACCATGATGTTGATATCACCCAGAGAATGCTGTCTGGTCTAAACAAGTGAGAGCGTACACCATGAAAATGAACAAACCAAGACGCAGTGGGAGGCCAAGAAGAACATAAAGAAATCACTGAGGCTTTGCAACACCCCAGGGTACCAAGCTTAACTTAAATCAGATTCCTATTATTCATTCAACTGCAATGCCTTTATCACAAAGCTAATGTTAACAAAGGAACAATCTGTAAAATGTAAAGGAAGTTTTAAAAAATATACATACCACCATGCTTGTACGAGGCAGGTTCAAATCAGTGATTCCATGCTTGGTCAGAAAAGTCTTCTCTAGAACAGGCTTCACTAAAAACAAAAACAAACTGCAATAACATTCAATAAAAAGATGGCAAATTAAGCAACATAAACATACTAGATTATTATTTTTTTAAAAAACACATTGTCAACAGTAAATTACACAAATAATTAGACAACAGAATGGAGGTGGTCTTCATCGGGGTAAACAAATGTTTTGTAACATTACAATTACAAAAATCTACTCAACTCTTCATGCACTAATAAAATGCTCTAGTATGGCAAGATTTACAAGAAAAATTAACTACTATCATTAACATTATGTTTGAACTAGTTATATCACATGCAGATCACTAATGAAGACAGAAAGAATTAAAACCATTCAAATTAAATATGCTTATTTACATGATATCATCATCATTATGTGTAGGCTGATAAGCATAGCATGTCATGTTTCGCCATCCCATACCATCTCCAGAAGCACGGATCAGACTATTATTTTTATCTTATCCTATTGTTGTGTGCAATCCACACTACGGGCAACCGATAATGAACATGAGGTATGACGAGGACACGACGTCACTTGCCGACAGAAATTTTTAGACAGATGACAGTTGCAAAAAATGTGTTAATGGCAGAGGTAAGAAACTGGGCTTAGCTGTATTCTACTTGATGCCGCAGTTGGCGGGGAGCATCTCTTATGTACTGTAGAGTTAAAAGTAGTTCTTCTACTTGATGCCGCAGTTGGCGGGGAGCTTAGGCTCTGTACTCTGGCTTGGAGGTAAAAGTTTATTCTACTGGATCCGCAGTCTGCGGGGAGCTGAGGCTCATTGCTCCGGATTGGAGAAAGTAATTAGCTAACCGTCGTTTGATACAGTGACTGTAATGTACGCATTTCATTGACGCCATTTATATCTGTGAGGAATTGTTCAAATAAATTTCCCATTTTGCCTGTCAACGACGTGTTTGTAGCAGTTTCAACGGTTGACTTTGTACCGGCGTTTTTTTCTGCCCGCCGTTGGTCTTGGTCATTGGTTACCTCTATAAATTAGTTTACTTGGAATTTGTACGGCATGAATCCGGGACTACACCTCACGGCCGAATTTATGAACAGAATATCACCGTACAGTAATGGAGACAAAAAAGAGCCGTACACCTATCAATATTCCCATTCAGGTTTTTATCTCATTATCTTTCTCTTTTACCATCAATTTTACCAGTCATTACCAAGTTCTCGGGTCCACTCCTCACAGCATGGTTAAAAAATACCAGCTGTCAACATCTAATGATTCATTACGCAAGGTAAAAATAAAAACTTATCCACTTTCAAAATTAACTTTAGATTATCATAAATGCTTTAATCCTACCTTTTGCCATGGTTTCCAGAAATTCTAAATAAATTTTATAGTTCAGCAGGAATGATGCCTCGTAGTCCCACAAGCTTTTAGTTTCCTTCTTCACCTGGAAATACATGACCATAAAAACAACATTTACCTCATGAAGTAACTGTCTCCTCTGGAAATACGGCCAGAGCCTGTTGACAATGAAATACCCAAACAAAATATGTGGGAAAATATGATCGTCCCAGGCCTTACACCAGCCAGCCCAAATGTTCTGTGATGAATCACAACCTGGTTGTATTTTCTTGTGAATTCACCCTAGAAATGGCAGTTGACATGCAGTGTTGCGGTTTACAGACAGGCTGTGAGATCTGCACCTTTCAGTCCAACACATCCAATTTCAGCAGTCTTAATAGTCACTTTTTAGGACCTACTGGTTAAGTGGCAGCAGATCTAACCTTTTTTTTTTTCCATCTTAAAATGGGGTCTCGAAACACACACTGGGAGTTTACATCATAACATGCTTTTTAACAGATATAAGGTTCCAGTACTGGTCTTCTAGACCCGCTGTTTTTTAAGCTTGTAGAGAAGGAGTACTCAGTTGCAGTCTCTGTTGTGCTTTGTCCAACATCGGACCAAAATAAAAGAGTGTCAACCCTCACACTGTTATATGGATGCTAAAATACCAGTGAGTGATTATTTTGTTATTTGACATTCTGAATTATGTGTGTGTTCTTCTTCAAGTTCTTGTTAACAGAACCTGGGACTTTTCGTATTATCCCCCTTTAAATCACATTTTATTGTGTGTGTGTGTTTGTTTGGGGGGGGGGGGTGAGGAGGAGTCTTGCTATATACTCAAGGAGGGCGCCACCTGAAAAAGGTGGAGACCGCTGCTCTACACAATCTTCATTCTGACAGACGCAACTTTTTTCCATGGCTCACACAACCTAATATACATGATGTAGCAAATACTGGAAAAGTCATAAGACTGCTGTATAGAAATCCCACTTTCCCTAGTTATCAACATACGTTGATTTGGTCAACCATGTACATTTGTTGACAACTTCCATGCTTGCTTTTTGTGATGAATGTGTCACATCTTAGTACACAAACTCAAGGCTTGATTTATTCAGTTCAATCAAGTGTCGTCTCCTCAATGAAGTTTAGATGCAATGCATCTCAAGTATTGTCTCACAACCTCTGAAACTTCTGTTCATTTACCTCTTAGATATTATCCTCCCAAATGTATTGTTGCCTCACTTTATTTGCCTCTTTCTGACTGTGGAATTTATTAGAGTGTTATGTCTTTTAATATTACCAAAATACTTCATCTGTCTCTCTCTCTCTCTCTCTTGTTTAATTTTTGTTTATTTCTCTCTCTTTAATCCCCAATTTCTTCAGAATCTCTGTATTTGATCGTATTTATTTCCATGAAATATGGCCAACTAGTGTGCATATCTATATATCTAAAGCCTCAATTTGACTTCTTAATTGCTTGGTCATTGTCCAGGTTTCAGGACCATTCGATAATAATAACACTTAACAACTGCTCAAAGAAAAACACAGTAATCATACCCTTTGTGATTTTTCTTTTTCTGTGGGGATTCTCAAGCGATATCCAGGGACAATATCCTTGAACACCTCCATGAGAGAGATCATGGCATACTTTCTCACACTGAGGGAAACCCCAAGGGCAGTCTCTCCCAGCATCAGGCGCAGCTCCTTTAGCTTTTTCATCTGAAAAGTGCTGATTAAATTACGTCATCTAAAAACAGACTGAATTACAGCACATACAACAGACTGAATTACAGCACCTACAACAGACTGAATTACATCATCTAAAACAGTTAATAAATCACACCTCTAACAAGTTACATTTCACCTCAACAAATAGATTAAAATACATCACCTGCACCTACAAAGAGAAAAAATTAGGCTACCCACAAACAAAATAAAAATAAATAAGGTACTGTGTAAATCCGATCTACTTAACAACGGATACTGGTATAAAATCAAACAAAAAGGACGAAGAGACCACAGTGACCCTGAGGTTAAACAACATTAAACGCCTATGTCACAATCATCATCATCATGTTCTGCCATTGCATGTCACATAGGGCTGGAGCTCTAATCCTTCATACCATCTTACCCTGTGCAATCATTTTAATATCATGGATGGAATCCAGTATCTCTCTCATCAGCATTTGTTTTAGAGTTTTTCTTGGATGTTCTTGTTTCTCATTTCATGCTGCCTTCTCAGGATGTGTCAAATATAGCACCATATTTGTTGTTGTTTTATAACCAGTGATAACGTGGTATATCATACAGAGAACATGACAAGGTTTGCCGTATAACTGCCCAGGCCAGCACACTGGCAACTGCGAACCTCATTTAACGACAGGGTAAAAACAGAAAATGCAATGGTACGGACATGTAATAAGATCCAACCGTTTCTCTGTATGGCAAATACAGCTTTCAATCTGTATGTAGTATATCCTCTTAACCCTATTTTACTTCAATGAAAGCTTAACAATAACTGTGAATTTATTTCTCTCTTCTGTTACTACATAAAGATGTTAGTCATGGGTCAGTTTGCAATCATGAGAGAAAAAAGTCTGGGCTATTGAACTTACAGAAAAATTCTCAGAACACCATGGAACCAGAAGAAAAATACTGATTTCTATAAGGCAAACATTAATGAAACCTTGCTCATAAACAGCATTAGGTCTCAGAACCTGGAACTTTTTTTAATGCTTCAGCAGTGTAGAAACAAAGTAATGGTAGGCATAGTTACAGGAAGGGTAAAGGTTAACCCTTTTGCCCATATGAATGCTAACAAAATGGGTCATGAAGTTGTGGGAATTCAACAACCTAAAAAAAAATACTTATAAATACATCTTTTTAAATTTATTTATCTGCGTTAAAAAAACTGAAATGTATAAAATGGGTAATCAATAGAATAAAACTGAGTGAAGTACTAAATGGATTACATTCCCTGGGACAACAACAACAAAAATACATGTATTAGGTGACCTCTATTATTGAGGCTTAAGGGAAAATGTGACATCAATGCAGCTTTCAAAATAAACCAATGGAGGTTATAAGGAAACTCTATCAAATGCTATTTTAAGTTGAAATATTTATATCCAGGCCTATTAAACACTGCAGGCACATACATACAGAACCAACATAATGTAACTAAGCTTTTTGAGAACAGGTCACTGTAGACATGCTGATACATCGGCATACATGGAAATAACTAGTAAGCAGATGTAAGTAAAAGTAAAGTAAAGATCCATTTACATGCCCTTAGGCGCATCGGGCATATGGGAAGAGCACCAATATTTTTACAGACCAATCGGCACTCGGTGGGTAATGTGGTCAGCATTATGCCGGCCGTCTTTACTTTCCCAGGACAGCCCATCCTGGTACCCATTTGAGGCTGGGCCGGCCTGCGACGTCCCATACCAGGATAAAAATTCACGCAGCCCATGCAGGTTTCGATCGCGGTATGTTGGATTACGAGTCAGACTCGCAACGCCTTAGCCACGGACGCCGCAGTAAGCAGATGTAACTAGATTTAA
The DNA here is from genome assembly GCA_905116865.2 of Candidula unifasciata. NCBI lineage: Eukaryota > Metazoa > Mollusca > Gastropoda > Stylommatophora > Geomitridae > Candidula > Candidula unifasciata. The sequence continues at coordinate 232,115 of CAJHNH020000877.1, read as the reverse complement.
TCTTCTAAAGGTGAGAAGATCATCTTCACTGCCCTGGGTTTTTCCCTATAGCTCAATCTCTCACCGCAAAATGGCTAGCCACCTGCAGAGAGAGTCAAACAAAGCAAAAACACTATGTCTACCAGCAATCCCCAGTGATCTTCATGAACCGAATAAGGTCCGTAAAACAGACCCTAACCTTCACAGCGTAAAAGAATATGGCTTTATTTCATCACAGAGACCTCTTAAGTTCCTGGAAGAAGAGGCATGACTAAGGTGAACAAAGAGTTACTGGAGACACCTTGGGTACTTGGACAGGGATCAAGAAGTTTCAGGAGCCACTGTAGTGTAGAGGCTAGATGTTCACCTGTAGATCGTAGGTAATGGTCCTGACAGGGCCAGACATTTTTTTTTAGATTGATCCAGCCTTAAATGGGTAGCAGGTTAAGTCCTAGGAAGTAAAGGCTGCTGGTGTGATGTTGACCATCATCACTCACCATGTGTCGATTGGTCTATAAAATACAGGTTGAGCCCTATATGCCAAAAAGCCCTGAAGGCATGGAAAGGTGTTCTTTACTTTACAAAAGGCTTTTGATGGGCCACAATAAGAACAACATTCTACACAGGACCTGCTACATAGTGGTGAACCAAAAATATATAAAATAATTTAAAAGTTAAGGGGAAGAAAAATTACACTGTTCTGTGGGTCCTCAAGCACTGCATGAGACAAGGTAGCGATCTTCTGCTTCTTCTCTAAGAGCTTGTTTTCACGATAGGCAAACACTTCAACAGCACTCAATGTAGCCAAGTAGGCCTTCTCTTTTTCAATATCTACCACATCCCCATGTGGAGTCCATTCACTAGCGCTCATTTTATTTTCCTCTTCTGGCTTTTCTTCAGCAGAGACCTCTGCATTAACTTGAGCTATTTAGAAAAGAGAAAAAAAACAAGAATCACGTAAATGTACATAAATAAACAGAGGGGGGACCCTTGACGCCGTTAAATATGATATAATAATGAAGTAACAGAAAATGTATTGATCGGCACTCATAGAAAGAAGTAGAAAGATGGAAGAACAAACTATACAACACAAAAATCGAAAGCTATAGTTACCATGCCAGGAACTGAACCTGTCACCTCCAGACGGCATGTACGCCTCGCTATGGAAACAAGTGAACTAAGTACATGGTTAACTAGGCACCTCCACTGAGTGCCGATCAATACCTTTTCTGTTATTTTATTAATTTATAATGAGAAGCAGAGTCACTAACATAAATAACTTAACATGAATACAGTGAACTGTTATGGATGCTGACAAGTGTGATAACAAGGAACAGACTACCAGTAAGAAAGTACTGTGGTGTCTCTGTATAGTTCACTCTGCTATATGTTCAAATTGGTATACATCTTGTTTAAACACAAAAACTTTTGCTTGGTATACATTTGTTTGGAATATGACCAACGTGCTAGAACTTGCTTGAGTTAAAATTAGTCATGACACGGTGTGCCATCTTTGTTTACCTCCCTCGAGACGAAGTCATGGATACATGTCAATGACTGTGCAGAGAAACACCACCCCCAACAAAGCCTAAACAAGCTGTAACGGCAATGTCTGGAATTTCCAAACAAGGTCACATTTCTGAAACACCATGACAGAAGGAAGAAGTCAAATCTGATGAACCTTAACTGGGTCCAAGTAATAAAAAAAAGACAGAAAACAAAAAGAGAGAACACAAAAAAAATTGCAGATTCCTGAAGTTTTATTAGAAGGGAACTCTCCTTCCAAACAATAACATCCCCCCCCCCCCTTCTCAGTACTACTGTAGTAGGCACTTGACTCATCTCAGGAAAGTAAAGTGAGGTTCAATTTTCATTTATTTCATCCAATTGCTTTTGAATTTATGTATTTTAGTATAAGACAGTATACAAATTATTTTACACAACTCCCATCAATGTATAATATGCCAATAACAAAACTATTTTTCTTCATTAGAACAGATTAATCCTTCACCCTTTATTTCTTACAGGAGATTTCATTTGCTATATGCCAATAACAAAACTATTTTCCTTCATTGGAACAGATTAATCCTTCACCCTTTATTTCTTACAGAAGATTTCATTTGCTATATGCCAATAACAAAACTATTTTCCTTCATTGGAACAGATTAATCCTTCACCCTTTATTTCTTACCGAAAATTTCATTTGCTATATGTCCAAGGATCAGAAACAAATCAAGAGTGTTTAATTCTTTGCTAGCTGTTAAATGGCTTAACAAACAAATGTTAAGCTAACAGTGTATTATTCCCTTTGTCATCTCACCTGTTAAATGTCTTAAAAACTAAACAAACATTCAGCTAGGTTGTATTTGTTACCTTCTTCTTTATCATCTGTAGCCTCTGCCTCAACCATCTTTTTGATGACTTTCCCTTTGGCTATGATTGGAAGCATCATCTTCATTTGCTGTGACTTCTGGTCAGTTTGAAACTGTCTTGGTAACTGCTCATACGATTCTTCTTCATCTTCATCTGTTCTTTTTCTTTTCTTACTTCGTGGTTTACCACTTTAAACAGATGAAACAGAATAAATTATGTTTGATGACTAAATATTCAGATGTTCAGACCCACTGTTTTAGTAACCGAATTTAACTTCAAAACAATTGTTTACACATGCATAAGGGATACAGAGGTAATGAGCCACAGATAGTCATCCAGAAAGACCAGTGCTCATACTAGTCAAGACTAAGAGGCACCTTCCTGTAGTCATTCTATGTTTTGAGGAGAAATCATCCTGAAACATTACGGTACACGTAGGAAAAGACCAAAGGGAATAAAAGACAGATCAATACCTGGGTGACTTGGCCCCATGGCGTAATCAGTACATGACAAGAAATGTGAAAACACAACTACCCAGAGTAAAAACCACAACTACTTACAGTAACTAGCATGAGATAATGACTGTAATGAAATAAAAAGTACACATATGTTGACGCAGCAATTCCTGGGTGAATGTTGCTCTCATCAAGGCAGAAATCCATTCATTTCAGTACAAATTGTCCATCCCTTGTAACTTTCATTTCCAGGGTATCCTTGATATTCTGTGTCCACACTACAACAAGCTTGTCCATCCAGCCTCTTCTTTCAAGAACCATATCTTTTACTTATGTTTTCACCAAATCATTATGACCATTAATATAGCCAAAGTCTTTTGGTTTCCAAGAAACAATACTGCATATGAGCAAGTTCCCATTGCTATTCATTTGCGGAAGAATTCAGTATTTTTCCTTTTCTCAGTCAATGATATACAAGAATCTAACAGTTAATTAGCCTACACTAACTGCCTTTTAATGCGGTGTAGCAGCTAAACACCCAATGTGGGTCCAAAGTCCTGGGTTGAAATCTGTATCAAGCCAGTTTTTTCTTCAAAAATGACCTTGGCTTCCAGGTCAACAAAACTTTAAACCTTAGCATTAACTGCATGTTTACTTTGCATGTACAAGCCAAAGCTTCAAGACTTTGCTGAGATTAGCATGTTTTTCACAAGCTTTCATATAGGATAGTGAAGGACATTTTGTGTCATTTCCACTGGCACAGGAATAAAGCTGTTTTGAGATGATCTGACTGCAGTGATGTAGGAAGCTTTAGTAACTTAACTAACTGCCTTAAATTCATGTTCTGATACTTACTCATTATTCAAATCAGCTCTCAGAAAGCTATGTGCATTGTTCAGCTTTTTAAAATATTGAACATCATGATCAGAGAGGTTGGCATCATCCTCCTCCTCATCGTTTACTGGATAATTACTGATATCCTCTAGCTGTTTCTGCTGCTGTAGCTGAAGCACCTGTTTCTTATTTGCACTCTCTTGCAAAAGTCTTCTCTTCTTTTTCTTTTTATCCACTTTGTGAAGCTTGCCTTGCTTAGCCAAGCGATTTGTCCTTTTGTTGGCTAGTTTAGCTAAGCTTGCCTTATGAGCGCCGGACTTTGTCTTGGGTTTCTTTACCTTCATCTGTATCAAAATTAGAAACACATAAGTTAAACAACAGCCGTTTAAAAAACAGTGGAAATTGTACACAACTACTAGTTACCAGTTAATACATCATATATACTTTTTGCTTCAAACAATATAACAGGCAGCCACTTATGTGTAGTGGCTAAGCACTCACCTGCAGATCTGAGGTCCATGGGTTCAAATCCAAATAAAGCTCTTATTTTTTTTTATTTTTTGAAAATGACATTGGCTCCTAGGTAGACCCAACCTTAAATGGGTAGGTGGTTAAGTCCTGGGAAGTAAAGATGGCTGGTATAATGCTGAACACATTGCCAAGCAACTGCTGACTGGTATATAAAATACAAGTTACCCATTGTGCCCACATGTGTCCTAAACTTTATTTACAACATATATCGAGACTTAAAGTAAACTACAGGCAGCTTAAGAGCAGACGATATTACAATGATTTCAACATTGGTATGAGAGCCAAACCATTCAGAAAGCAATGGCAAACTACTGAATATAAATTCTCCTAGTAAAATAAAAGCAGTCAATGGATGTTAGGGTTGGTTTGCGATGTACCGCAAAAGGGCACTAAAGTATCTAATAATCATTTTTATATATATATATATACACATAAAGTGCCACAGTTGATTAAAAAGAATAGCAGAAGAAAGAAGACATGATAGCAGGAAAGATGGTCAGGGGCCGACCAGCACAGAGATGGGTAGAGGATATAAGTGATACTTTGGATAGGAAAGTAGGCTATCCTCCGAATAACAGTGTCAAATTATTGAGGCCAAAAATATACCCTAACAGGGGCCTCAGTTACATGTAAATTGCGAACTTCAGGCAACTACCGCCACCGTCGAGAGTATCTCCTGCGCCGCTACGCGCGGCTAAACTAGATGGCTGGGACTCATGAGCAAATAAAATGAAGGAAGCTGCAGGAGATGCGGTAGCTCTGCTCGTGAGTCCCAGCCATCTAGTTTAGCCCCGCTCCACGCCGCACGCAGTGGCGCAGGAGATACTCTCAAAAGTGGCGGTAGTCACCGGAAGTCCGCAATTTACTTGTGACTGAGGCCCTGTTAGGGTATATTTTTGGCCTCAATAATTTGGACCATTATTCGGAGGATAGCAGGAAAGTACATGAGGCGGCAGAGCTGGTGTGAGACCATGTTTCTTTCAGGCAGACAGTGATGAAAGTTTCACTCTTCAAAAGACTTAGTACATGATGATGATATGTCTCAAGGTGTGGAAAATAGCCTTTACTTTGTGTAGGGTGTGTAACTTAAAACACATCAAATACTCAAATCGTCTGCAACTGACTTCAAATCCTGGTTTGTCATAACTAGAAAGCAGAGATGACAGTACAAAACAAAGCCTATTTCAAAGTGTCCTTAAAAACAAATCTACAGAGCAAATATAAGAGGCCATAAATTGCAAATGCAACTTTTGGATACAGTTTAAATTCTGAACTGAATCAGTCAGAGAAAAGATGTCTCTCTAAACTTACAAATTATCAGTCAAGTTTATATTTTAATATTTCAAATTTGTCATCTATTTGACTGACACTCTACTTCTACTGATATCTCTTATCTCTCTCTCCAAATAATTCAACATGAAGAGGAATCTATTGAAACAATAACATTTTAACTGTTATATACATAATTCATTTAATTATTATTTTGTAAATAAAATAATTAAAATACTAAAAAATACAAGTCAAAGTTAATGACTATATTTAAAATGAAAATACGGCTGCAGACTGCATGGGCGTCGACATGGCGGAGCGGCTAGACGCTCCCTGCGGATCAGAAAGACCTTGGCTCCTAGGTCGACCCAGCCTTGAATGGGTACCTGGTGCAGTACAGGGAAGTAGAAGCTGACCACATCACCTATCTTGTGCCGTGGCGTAGAGGCTAAACGCTCGTGTGCTGATTGAAAGGTCGTGGGTTCGCCCCATGGCAAAGCCATACTTTTTTCGGGATGCCGGGTTCGATCCCAGCTGCAGGCCATGCGCCTCGCGTTGGTTTCGACAGTGGTATCAAGAAAGTTGACTGTCCAGAAAGCAATGGCAGGGAGTCGCCGGGGCAGAGCACCTAGACGCACCGCTGATCGAAAGGTCGTGGGTTCGCTGCCTGACGGAGCCGGACTTTTCTTCAAAAATAACCTTGGCTCCTAGGCTGACCCAGCCTTGCTTGAGTGGGTACCGGGTGCAGTCCCTGGAAGTAGAGGCGGCCGGCGTGATGCTGACCACATCACCCATCTTGTGCCATTGGTCTATATAAGTCTAGCCCTATATGCCTAAAGAAGGTGTGGAACAGGGTCCTTTACTATGAGTGAGCAGACAGTGTAGTGAACAGTGACAGACACGCTGAACTTACCTTTGGGAAAGTAGTCTTTTTTTTTATATCTTGTAAAAGTGTTACCAAAAATGTCTTGTTTTGTCTTTATTATACTTTAATTGCTACTGTACTGTACTATCAACCAAGGCGCAAACTTCTACGATGCACAATTTATCGCGACTACTGTATTGACATTGTATAATTGTTTTAATGGGGGAAAACAAAATAAAAAAGCTTAAGTAAATTGTAATTAAATTGAACTGAGAAGATAAATTAGAAACCTACAACAATTAAAGTTAGAAAAACGGTATGACTAAAACGTAAGTTAAACACACACAAGCTATATGCTTGCAATGAACTGAATACTTCAAGAAATAATCAAATATAACAAACGTAGGTGCACCCAAACGTAAATACGTAAATACGGCACTTGCTGAGTTGTAGTGTTGTGGCTACCTCTACAAACTACAAACGGCAACGGCTATGCTACGGAACTAACTGCAACGAAAATGTATATATTTTTAACTAAACAGGTGAATGACAGAACTAGAGAATTAAATAAGTCGAGTGTAATATCCAAAACAGACTCTTAACAACTATCGAAATTCACAAGCCAGTACAACTGCGGTTTGTTTTTCCTATACTGCAGACTACCAGCATGTCAACTCGAGCAAGCCGCCATTTTTGCTAAGGGACATCATTCTTCTTTTCTTCTGGTCTTCTGCAGCAGACATCGGCGATCACGATTCATCATTTCTCTGGGTAATTTGAATTTATAAAATTATGATATAATGCATCATAGGTACGCGCTGCTACTTTTTTAAGTTTAAACGTTGTAGCATTGGTCCTCATGTGTATACACAGTACTCTTATCATGTGTTTGGTGTACTGACAGTGTATCAAACAATAACGTGTTTAAACTCCACCCTAGCGACTACGGAGACGCCCCCGGCACGTGACCTCCGAATAATGATGACGTCACATATCTAGCAAAAATGTGCTTACAGAAAACTTCGGCGGGATTCGGGGTGCCCTATATTCGTTCGAAAAGCACGCTAAATCACGGGGTTTCCCTAGCTATAAATAGCTCGAGCGTCAGACTCATCAAAAAGAAAAAAATCCCACTCGCCCGCAACACAGCTCTCGCTCGCTCAAACCGCCCGATCAGCCACGTGTGTCTCTCGTTCGCTCGCTAACTATCCATTCGCAGCCTGATTATCGATAGCTAGATACTGGTCAACACTCGCTTGATTTTCGGCTGAGTTTAGCTCGACTACGCTATCGGTGTCGTCTGCGTTTGGGTTATTAGCAGCCCGGGAGCACATTTTTGTTGAAGAGCCAGTCATACCAGCTTTTGTGAAACGATTGTCTCGTGAACTGCAGAGAAAAGCACGCTCGGTGTACTTTTCAGTTCACTTAACGAGCCTTGCCACGCTCTGCAGGAATCGAGCTTTCAGTATAGACCGCAATTATCTAGAATTGATTTTCCCATCATGGGAAAAAAACAGCAAGCAGCCGCACCTACACCAAGGAAGAGGATGGCCATACCAGCAGCATCACCGGCAGGCGCCCCTATCGCGGCGCCTCGCTCACCGAAGCCAGCAACTGAAGCCGCCCCTATCGTGGCGCCAGCACCAGAAGCCTCCCCTGTCGTGGAGCCACCACCTAAAGCCGCCCCAGTCGAGGCGCAGAGACATACCAGCACCCGCATTCGAAGACAGCAGCCTGGAGCCCACAGCAGTGACATTAGCCAGCGCTCACGCTGCAACAGGGCGTGTCACACCGCCGCGACCTGCCGCAGCAGCCCATCATGCCGATACTGCCCAAGAAGCCACGACTTCAAGGAGTGCCCGCTAGCCAAACTCGATAGCGACTTCAGGAAGCCTAACAAAAACCGGAAATGCAGCAACTGCTCGGGTGCACACAGCGCGAGGTACATGGGTTGCCCATATCTTAAAAAGTACAGGAGAGAAATTGCAGCCGCCGTCGCCAGAGACACATACCAGGCGCCCAGACAACAAGAGGCAAGACAGCCGAGAAACATACCAAGAGACAGGCAAAATGACAAGGCACGCCCCGCCACAATGCAAAACGAAATACTGCAAATAATCGATGAGCTGAGAAGCCAAATCACAGCACTCCAGAAAGAAAGAACCACCGCGGCCACTGAAAGAACGGAGACCCTGGAACTGATTTCTCTACTGCTAGGGGAGATCAAGGACCTAAAGGCAGACAGGCTGGCACACGCTACCCAACAAGCAAATAGACAGCCAGAAGACGCAGAACCCCTACAAAAGACCAGGGAGCTACTAACCAGCATCAGAGCAACCCATGCAGAAGAAGAATTACGCCGCCAGTCAGAAAGAGAAGAGAGAAGGAAGGAGCTGGCCGAGTTAAAAACCGCACGGGAAGCCGTGAGCCGCGAAGCCGCCCAGTTAGAGAAAGCCACCGCAGAAGCCGTAACAGCAGCACAAGCAGCTAAGACAGAAAGAACCCTGCTGGAGACAGAAAGAAATGCTACAAAAAAGCCAAATACCAACAAGGCTGACAAAGGCGTCTCCACTGACAACGCAACAATGAAGCATCAGGCACAAATGACTGAACCAGAAGACGATGAAAACAATGAAGAAGACTCAGAAGAGATCCCAGTCATCACAGACACAGAGCAGTCAGATGGAGAGATCATATTCGACGAAGAATATACACAAGCAGAGCAGGAGTTTCCGACTGCTAGCAGTGCACCGCCCAATGAACCCGCTCCGTACGTCTTCGACAAGGAACAGTTCATAAGAGACCAGGAAGAACACTATGCACTAGAGAACTGCCAAGTATGGAACGCAGAACAGCAAAAATAGGGCCCACTGCAAACAACTCCCACCCAGAGAAACAACCGAGGTAGGCGACGACGACGCTACTAACGTAGCAGAAGCCAAAAACCCGAGCCGCCATCTTCCAGGAAAAACCAGCCCGCCAAACGACTGACGCCAGTACGCCACCAGAACCTGACTGCAGAAGCCAGACCCCAACCATCCCGTTCCAGGCAACCCAGGCACATATGGCTGTCCTTTTTAGGACTGCCATGTCCTCTCCCAAAATCTGCAAGCCGCCCGCCAAACCCACGCTGCTGACATGAGGAGGCAACAACAAAAAGGAAACTCAGGCGAAACATATCGCCACAAAAGAAAGAATTTTAAGCTCAGACAGCAAATAACCCGTCCTTGAGAAAACAGGCCATCAGGCGGTTAAAAAAGGACCAAGCTTATCTTTTTTGTTTCTTTTCAAACGAACTCAGTATTCAAAGCAATGTTTCCCCGATGTAAATTTGAACAAAGAAGACACAAACAATAGACTGCACAATTTATTGCCTAGCATGTTTCGCTGTATCTCATCAGGTTGCATACTACAGTAACAAATAATAACAATGAAGCAAATGAGCTGAATCCTAGAAACTGAAAAACACAAATTCGAGTAGATGTTCAAACTGTTTCCCAAGGTAAACGTATGGCAACGACCATTTCCTTTTGCCCTACAAAGTTCCGGTTTCAATCTGCCTAATCGCATGAAGCTTCCGCGTCGTCATCTCGAAGTAATCTACGG